>VZRN01001709.1:223-25718 GCA_013397935.1 Dasyornis broadbenti
AAAAAATCACACCCTGAGGAGGTGGGAAAAAAAAAGGAATGGGGGAGGAAGATGAGGGAAAGAGGATCAGGAAGGGAAAAAAAGGGGAGCAGCTACTGAGCCCCCCCAAAAATCAGTGAGGGGCTGAACAGCGGGGGCTGGCAGTGCCCAAAGAGGGACAGAAATTCCCAGTGGGGAGATGCCAACCCAAAATCCCAAAAGCCTGGATGGAGGCAGGGATTCCCTGCGGAGGGTGAGGGGTGGCTGAGCATCCCAAAGTCCAGCCCTGTCCATCCCTTCCCGCTCCTTCCTGGGAATAAATTCCCTTCCAGGGAATAAAGCAGCCAAGAGGTGATGCCATCCCCCAGCAACACCCCCATGGCAGCTGTAAACTTGTTCCAACAAGGAGTTAAATTAAAGGAGTGGGGGGGGGAAAGGGAAGGAAGAAAAAGGAAAAAAAATGGGGAAAAATGAAAGAAAAAAAAAAAACCAAAAAGGGAAAAGAAGGAAAAAAAAAAAAGGAAAAAAGGAAAGGCAAAAAAGGAAAAGGGAAAGGGAAAAAAGGTAAGAAGAAAAAGAAAAAAGGAAAAAGGGAAAGGTAAAAAGGAAAAAGGGAAAAAGGGAAAAGGAAAAAAGAAATAGGAAAAAAAAGAGGAAAAAAGGAAAGGGGAAAAGGGGAAATAAAGAAAAACGAGGGGAAAGAGAAAAAAAAGGAATGTGGGGGAATAAAGAAAAAAAATGGAAGAGAGGAAAAAGGGGAAATAAAGGGGATAAAGAAAAAGGAAGAAAAAAGGAAAAGAGGAAAAGGGTAAAAAAGGGAAAAAGGGAGAGAAAAAGAAAAAAGAAAAAAGGAAAAAGAAAAAAAGAGGAAAAAGAAAAGAAAAAAGGGGAGAGAAAAAGGAGAAAGAAAAAAAGGAGAAAGAAGAAAAGGAAAAAGGGGAGTTAAAACAAAGAGAAAAAGAGGAAAGAGTCAACTAGATGGGGAAGATCCACGGTGCCTCCCAGCTCCTTGGGCAGGGTGGAGAGTTGGGATGCGCGCAGCAAAAGGGGGGCTGCTCCCCGGGCCGGGCAGGGCCTTTGGTGTCCGGAAGGGGCCGGGAATGAGCCGGGAATGAGCCGGGAATGAGCCGGGAAGGGAAGGAGCCGTCCCGGGCGCTCGGCACCGCGAGCAGCGGGCGCGGGTGACACCTAGAGGGGTGTCCGGGGGAGCAGCGACAATGCCGGGATTCGGGCACGGGAACGGCCGCACGGCAGCCCGGACACCCCCGGACACCCCCGGAGAGCCCCGCCCGGCCGGGCCACCCCCGGGGACTCCCTCGTGTGTCCCTCCGCGGTGACACGGGGGTGGCACGGCTGGGGGAGCTCGGCTCAGCCCCACCCCGGCTGCAGGAGGGGACAGGGACCCCCCCAGTCCCTGCAGCCACCCTGGGGACACCGCACGGCGCCGCGGGAGGGCACAGAGGTGGCACACGGCGACAGACGAACACCCGCCCCCGACCCGCAGCTGGGTGGGGCATTTTCAGCCCAGATCGCGGCTCCCGTGGTGCCAGTGGTGCCAAAGCCCCCGGGAATGGCTCATCCCGGGATAACAGGGACAGAGGGGGACGGGGAAGCCCTTGCGGTCACTTTGGAGTGACCCAAAACCACAGCAGCTCCAGGGCCATCACAGCAAATCCCCCGCAAGCCCGCTGGGTGCCAGGACAGCCAGTGCCAGCCCGGCTGTGCCAGGGAAGGAAGGGGATGAGGATTCCCAGGGAAAGGGATGCTCCTGAAGGAAGGTGATGCTCCCCAAAGCCACCACGGGACACTGGGAATGCCAGCCTGGCACGGGATACCCCCACCACCACCCCAGAAAGAAAGAGCAGGGAGAAAAGGGGTGTTTGGTTGCGTTGTTCTCGTTATTATTAATCTTTTTCTTTTTTTTTGGTTTTTTTTTTTTTTTTGGCATGAATACCATCTGTTCACCTGAACTACGGACCTTCTGTCTCTAAGAAAATCTTTTGGTATCTTCCCATCTGGACGCAAACAAAAGGATAAGGAAAAGAAAAGATGAAAAGCAGAATTTCGCCCCCCCACCCAGCAGCAGCAGGCTCGGCTTGGGGGCCATGGCCAGGTTTGGCCACCACGGGGACCCTCCAGGGCCGGCTTTGATGCCCCCCAGCTCCTCTGAGGTGCTTGGCCACGGGGACGCTGCCCCTCTGCTCCACCACGCCCCTGCCCTGGCTTTGGGGGCGGAATGGGACGCACAGGGAGACTTTTCCTGCGGTGATATCGGACCCGTGGCCATGGCCGCTGGCTGGGAGGTGCCACCCGCTGCGGCCGACGTCCGGCAGGAAGGAGGGAGCTGTGTCCTCGCTGCCCAGCCCTGGTGGCGATGGTCAGTGCCGGTGGTGATGGTCAGCGCCGATAGCGATGGTCAGCCCTGGTGGCGATGGTCAGCCCTGCTGGGGCCAGCAGCCCCGCACCAGCTGGGGAGGGTGGGCAAGCTGGGAGGCCGCTCTGTTTGCCAGGCAGAGGTGACAAGGGGACACCGTGTCCCTGCCGCGCTGCTCCGTGTCCTTGCCCGGCTCCGCGACCAGCCCCACATCCAGCAGAGGACTCGGCCCCGTTTCTGCCGTTTCTTGCCCCAAAGCTGGCTGGAGGCAGCACGAGGGCAGGGTCCACGATCCCTCCTTAGTGCAAAACCCACCGGGGACGCCGAGGTGACGGCAGGATCCTGCCATCGCTCCCCGGGGGCTCGGGCACGGCGCGAGGAGAGGGGACGGAGGTGCCTTCCCCGCAGGAAGGAAGGAGGGACCATTTCAGACAGGAGCAACCTACCATCCTCGTCCACCAGTCACTAACCGAGGGAGCAGGGGAGAAAAAGTCCAGCTCGGGGGGGTTTTGCTTCTCGTGTGGTGGCGGGGCCGCTCCGTCCCCGGGCAGTGGCGGCGTGAGGGACACGCCAGCAGCAATAGGTGGGTGGTGGTGGCATCGTCGTCGTCCCAAGGAAACCCTTTTGCTTTGTGGAAGTGCCTTGAAAGAACAGGAGAACGCCGAAGGTCACCTTGGGGAGGCGGGAACGTGGCTTGGTCTCCGTCCGGGAGGGTGGGAAGGGTTTGCCCCTCGCTGGGGGAGGAGGAAGGAGTCCTTAGGACAAGTCTTCCACCGGCAGCTCCTCCTCCAGGTCCCTGTCGTCGGGGATCGTCACATTCTGGTTGGTGCTGGCCATCAGCGACACGGGCCTGCTGTCGTCCTCCGCCTCGGCTGGCTCCTCCTTCACGTGCACGGGGTGGCTGCGGGGAGGGGGAGCCTTCAGCCTCGGAGGAGTGGGTCCCAGCACCCAAAACTCCACGAATTTTTTGGTCCAGAACACCCCTCACCCTGGGGACAGGAGCCAAAACCTCCCTTGCCCTGGGGATGGGACCCCACAAGCAGCTCCTGGTAGCTTTAGGGAGGGGGAGCCTTCAGCCTCAAGGAGCTGATCCCACCACCCAAAACCCCAGAATTTTTAGTACAGAACCCCTGTCACCCTGGGGACAGGAGTCAAAATCCCCCCCTTGCCCTGGGGATGAGAGCCCAGAAGCAGCTCCCGGTGGCTGTGGGGAGGAGCCTTCAGCCTCGGGGAGCTGATCTCAGCACCCAAAACTCCACGGATTTCTTGGTCCAGGACCCCCCTCACCCTGGGGATGGGAGACAAAATCCCCCCTTGCCCTGGGGACAGGAGCCCACAAGCAGCTCCCAGTGGCTGTGGGGAGGGGAAGCCTTCCGCCTTGGGGAGCTGATCCCAGCACCCAAAAATCCTCCAAGTTTTTGGTCCAAAATCCCCCTTGCTCTGGGGACAGGAGATAAAACCCCCTCACCCTGGGGATAGGAGTCAAAATCCCCCTTGCCCTGGGGATGAAAGCCCAGAAGCAGCTCCCGGTGGCTGTGGGGAGGAGGAGCCTTCAGCCTTGGGGAGCTGATCTCAGCACCCAAAACTCCACGGATTTTTTGGTCCAGAATCCCTCTCATCCTGGGGATGGGAGACAAAAACCCGCTCGCCTTGGGGACGGGAGCCCACCGTCAGCTCTCGGTGCCCAGTGTGCCACCACCCCTCAGCACCCACCCCTCAGCACCCACCCCTCCAGCACCCTGTGCCCGCTGCCAGCGCTGTCCCTGTCCCTGTGCCCAGCCAGGCTGACCTGTACTGCTGCGGGGACAGGCGGGGGCTGTTGCTGCCGTTGCTGTTGACCTGCTCCACGGTGCTGCTGACGTCGTCGTGGCCCACGTGCAGCATGGCGCTGGCCGAGCTGGTGTTGATCATGGTGGGGCTGTTGAGCAGGGGGAAGCTGCTCTCTGCCAGCGCAGCCTGTGATGGGGAGCACGGAGCGTTGTGGAATTGGGGTTGGAAGGTCCTTAAAGGTCAGCTCATCCCACCCCCTGCCATGGGCAGGGTCACCTTCCACCATCCCAGGGTGCTCCAACCCGGCCTTGGGCACTTCCAGGGATGGGGCAGCCACAGCTCCTCTGGGAATTCCATCCCAGGGCTTCCCCACCCTCACAGGGCATAACCTCTTCNACTTGCATTAAGTGCTCCGTAACCGAGTCCTGAAATCATATTTTTGACTAAGGTGGGACTCCTGCAGGAAGAGAGAAAGCACGAGGCTGCAGGGCTGAGCATTCCCGGCCTGGGACACCGGGATGGCGGCAGCTCCCGCGGGAAAGGAGCACCCACCCTGTCATCTTTGGTGGCCTTCGCTTTTGGTACTCGTGCTCGTCCACGGTCCACACAGCGCCCTTGACGTTCTCCACGCGCACGAAGCACTTGTGCAGGCTCAGGTTGTGGCGGACGGCGTTCTGAGGGCACAGGGGGCACGGGCTCAGGGCCATGGATCCCATCCCGCTGTCCACACCCTCCTCTTCCTCGCCATCCTCCTCCCTGCCCAGCCCCACAGCTCCTGGTGGTGCCCTGGCCACCCAAATGCTGCCCAAAGCCACCCAAGTGCTCCCTCACCCCATTGGCACCGAGGGTGTTGAGCGGTCGTGACCTCAAACTGGACACGGGACACAACCCCAAACTGCACAAGGGACATGACCCCAAACCGGACATGGGACACAACCCCAAACTGGACATGATCTCAAACTGGACATGGGACACAACCCCAAACTGGACATGGACATGGACACGACCCCAAACTGGACACGGACATGACCCCAAACTGCACATAGGACACAACCCCAAACAGGACAGGCCCTCAAACTGTACATGGGACATGACCCCAAACTGGGCACGACCCCAAACTGCACATGGGACACGACCCTAAATTGCGCACAAGACATGACCCTAAACTGGGCATGACCCCAAACTGCACATGGACGCAACCCCAAACTGGACATGGGATACGACTCCAAACTGGACACAAGACATGACCCCAAACTGGGCACGACCCCATACTGCACATGGATCACGACCCCAAACTGCACATGGGACACAACCCCAAACTGGACATGGACACGACCCCACATGGGACACAAGACACGACCCCAAACTGGACACGACCCCAAACTGCACATAGGACATGACCCCGCCTGGAGGACCTCGCCCCGATGCTGAGGAAGGTGGGGCCGGGGTGGGACAAGGGACAGCAGCAGGGAGCAGAGCCACCCTCTCCACTGCAGCTCTGGCGATGCTCAGCAGACTCAGCTCCTCTTTCCCTTTCTTTTTCTTTCCCCCCACCCCTCCCCACCCGTTTTGGTCCTTTCCCTCCCTTTCTTCTTTACATCGACCATCTTTACATTTCTAAATGTAAAATAAAGAGACACACACGTAGGCAGACAGCGCAGCCCCGAGAGATACCAGCTCCCTTTTCCCCTTCCAACTCCCTGCCATTTGCTACTGCCCCTATTTCATTACCAATTTTAATTTGCCTCTAATTAAATCCTGTGTATTTTTCCGACTCACTTGCTAATCCATGAGGGAGGCAGGAGGCTGGAGTGGAATCTCTCCGAGCTATAATTACAAAGGGCCTAATCACGCCGGGGCTCTGCCTTTGAATAAATTTCCTTGCATTAAGGTTCTCAGATTCTCTGCCTTGCAAATGAGAATGACCCCAATTTCAGGAAGTTGGCCTCAGAGGGTTTTTTTTTTCCCTCTCCTTTTTTTTTTTATTTCGAGTCCTGATTCGTGATGAGAGACTAATTCGTTACGCTAAAACATTAACAGCAATTTAAAAGGTCGAACGGGGGCTGTATAAACAAAGGAGCCTGGCCAGCACAACAAGGCAAAAGGAGACACAAGGACTGAGCCACCAAGCGCCAGGGTGCCCAGAAACTCCGCAAATTGCAACTTTAGGCTTGGAATTTGAGGGGAAAAACGAACAAAGCTGGGCTCTTCCCTTGCCATCCATCCATCCATCTATCCATCCCTCCCTCCATCCCTCCCTCCATCCATCCATCCATCCATGGTGACACGGTGACAGGGACAGGCTCTGGCTGCTCTCACCCTCTGGCAGAGCCAGCCTGAAGGGGGAACTTTGTCAGCAGCTCACAGAGGAGGGAGATCCGGGCCCGGTTGGTGCTGCTGGATGGGATTTTTGGGGAGCCAGGGTCACGTCAGGACCCCGACTCAGCTGGCCCAGCTCCTCGGGGTGGTTGAGGCCCTGGGTGCCAGCCTGGTGTCACCCAAAGGGACATGCTCCATCACCGGGCCCCTCCTGGCCCCGAACGTGGAGAACGGGGTCAGGCTGCACCGCACGGGACATCCCAGAGACCCCATGGAGCAGGACAAGCCCTCGTCCCCACCCTGTCCTCACAGCATCCCCTGCCAGGCTGGTGCTGTCCCTGCCCCTGTCCCCATGAGCACACCCAGGCCAGGCCGATGCTGCTCCCACTCCCTCCTTCCTTTTGTCCCAGCAAAGCCCCGGCTGCAGCCCCGAGTGCCAAAGCCAGAACCTTCCCTGCCCGCAGTGTCCCTGTCCCCTCCTTCCCCCGGTGACACCTCCCTGCTCCGAGCCCCACATGCCTGGAAAGGCTCAGCAGGAGATAAAACCAACCCTGGATGTGCTCCTGCGTCCCTGAAGCCTGGGATGCCCCATCCCTGTGCTGTTTGCAGGACACCGGGGAGGTCCCAGGCCGGCCCCGGATTTGGGACCCCGCCATGGCATCGGGGACGTGTCCCTGCCTCAGCTCGAGGTTGGTTTTGTATTCGCAGCCGGTGTTTGCTCAGAGCCAGGCCCAGCTGCTCTGTTTGCTTCTCATTTCTCTGCTCTAATGATGTTTGCTCTCCACCCTCCACCCACTCCCTGGGCCCCGCTGGGGTCTCCCCGTGGGTCCCCCTCGCTGTGGGGCACCCACCTTGGTCCCCATCCTGGGAGATGAGGGAAAAACCCCAGAAAAGTGGTTTTCAAGGAGAGGAGATACATTATTTTTTTTCTGTATATCCCCCCCCCCTTTAGATGAAGCCTGGCCTTGGACACTGGAAGTCAGGAAGGGAATTATCCCCCGCCACCTCCAGCTCTGTTTAATCCCCTGCCATCCTTTTTTGGGGGTAGAACAGGAAAAAATAAAGAATTTTTAAAAAGGAAGCAGAAGACTGGGGGATGCCCTGCTCCAGCTCTGCCCTTGGTAACACAGGGCGTGGGGAAAACAAAATATCCCCAAATATTTATTCCTTTCAGCTACAAAAAGGCAGAGAAAAGGCATTTTCGTATTGCACAGGGGGAAACTGAGGCCCCACAGCAGGCTCTGCCCCATTGCTGCCACCCTGGGCTTTGGCCAGGGAGCCAAAATTCCTGATATCCACACCGAAGTTTCCCGTGGAAGCAAAGCCTGGATCTGCAGCAGCGACACACGGGGGCCCTGAGCTCCAGGAGAATGGATTCCTCCTCCTCAAGCCTCTCCAAAAGCTCCATCTCGCTTGCACCTTGCTGATTTTAATTATTTTTATTTAAACTCCCTCTGTCCCTTCCCTCTTTGCTGCCCCGAGCAGGAGGGAGCTGAGCTGCTCTCAGTAAATACGTGCAGCAGGAAACAATAAATAAATCAATCTTCCCCGGCCGAGGCAAGAAGGGAATCACAGAATCACAGAACTGCTCCTTCCACACCTCCCTGCTCCTCTGAGAGGGCTTTTCTGAGCTCTAATTCCTAAAAAAACAAAGGGGGAGCTGCCCCAAAATTCACTCCAAAACCTCCTCGGGGACTCAAACTTTCAGCAGCTGCCTGTGAGATGGGTGGGGGCACCCAAAGGGCTGCCTGGGGGCTGGCAGAGGAGTTCCCCTTGCTGGTGGTCCCTCTGCCACCCCCTCTCTATCCATCCATCCATCCATCCATCCATCCATCCATCCATCCATCCATCCATCCATCCATCCATCCATCCATCCATCCATCCATCCATCCATCCATCCATCCATCCATCCATCCATCCATCCATCCCTGCGGACCAGGACCTGCATCCCCGGCCACCACTGGGGTCACCAGCAGTGTCACCAGCCCCCAGGTTAGCATTCATTAACCTTAGCTGCTGTTTGGAGTCTCTCACTCCTGTCTCCACAGAAAATCCCTGGATTTTACCACACAGCCCTTTGCCGTATCCTCCTGCAGGGATGAGGCGTCCCCACAGCCCAGTGAGGCGTTTTGGGGGCAGAAAACTGGGATTTGGTCCTAAAGTCATTTCCTGCACCATCTTAGAGCTGGGTAAGGAATCTGTCCTTTAGCACAGGAGCATCTCCTGCAGCAGCCACGCCTGGGGGAACGGGGTGAGTCCGAGGTGGGCTGGGGTGAGCTCAGGGTGGGATGGGATGAAGCTTGGGGGGAATGGGCTGAGCCTGGGTGGGCTGAGTGAGCCCTGGGTGAGCTGAGTGAGCCCTGGGTGGGCTGGGATGAGCTCAAGGTGGGATGGGATGAAGCTTGGGGGGAATGGGCTGAGCCTGGGTGGGCTGAGTGAGCCCTGGGTGAGCTGAGTGAGCCCTGGGTGGGCTGGGATGAGCTCAAGGTGGGATGGGATGAAGCTTGGGGGGAATGGGCTGAGCCTGGGTGGGCTGAGTGAGCCCTGGGTGAGCTGAGTGAGCCCTGGGTGGGCTGGGATGAGCTCAAGGTGGGATGGGATGAAGCTTGGGGGGAATGGGCTGAGCCTGGGTGGGCTGAGTGAGCCCTGGGTGAGCTGAGTGAGCCCTGGGTGGGCTGGGANAGGCCTGGGTAGGCTGGGGTGAGAGCTGGAGGGAATGGGGTGAGCTCATGGTAGGCTGGGTGAGCCCTGAGTGGAATGGGATGAGCCCAGGGTGGGCTGAGGTGAGCCTGGGATGGCCTGGGGTGAGCCCAGGGTGCGCTGGGTGAGCCCTGGGTGGAATGAGGTGAAGCCTGGGGGGAATGAAGTGAGCCCAGGGTGGGCTGGGGTGAGCTCAAGGTGGGATGGGATTAGCCCAGGGTGGGCTGAGGTGAGCCTGGAGTGGGCTGGGTGAGCCCAGGGTGGGATGGGGTGAGCCCAGGGTGGGCTGGGTGAGCCCAGGGTGGAATGGGATGAGCCCAGGGTGGGCTGGGTGAGCCCAGGGTGGGATGGGATGAGCCCAGGGTGGGCTGGGTGAGCCCAGGGTGCCAGGCAGGGCTGTCTCACCTTCCAGGTGGCCGTGTTCCTCCGGAAGTAGGCGAACATCCGCGTGAACCAGTTATAGATTTCATTCAACGTTAGCTGCCTGTCGGGGGTCTCCAGGATGGCCTGGGGAGCCAGAGAGGGGACAAGGCCGTCACTCGTGGGGTTTGAGGGGCAGAGATGGGGGATCAGCAGCTGGGAGGGGCTTAGGGTGGGGTTTTGGGCTCTCACCTGCCGGATGAGCGAGGCGTACGTGAAGGGCGGCCGGACGTCGGCGTTTTTGTAAAACTCGTGATTCTGTGCAAGCTCTGCAGGGGGGGACAGCAAAGAGAGAGGGGCCTGGAGTGACAGGACCCGCCCTGGTCCCACCCTGCAGCCCTGCTGAGCCCATTCCCGCGCTCACCTGACGAGATTGGGGTGCAGAACTTCTCTGAGTTCCTCCTGCGGATGGGCCCCACGCTGTGTAACGTGGAAGAGCTGATGACGGAGGGGCCCTGCCGCAGGGGCGTGATGGGCGCTGTGGCCGAGGTGGGGGGATGAGGTAAACCGTCGGGAAACGTGTCGGAAGTGCTCTTGGAGAGGGTGGCACTGGAGACCAGGTTCAGCTGCACGGACAGGAGAGGGAGGAGGGGTTGGGAAGGCTGGGAGAGCCCCGGGAATGCCGGAGGATCCCGCCCCAAAGCAGGCAGGGAGGGGCTGGGAGAGGGGGATTTGCTGGGCTTGGAAAGGAGGGGATATGGCCAGAGGATGGGGGTGCAGCTGTGGGGTGTGGAAGGAAATGTGGGGTGGGGATGAATCCATGAGATTGGGATGAATCCATGGGATGAAGCCATGGGATGAGGATGCACCCCTGGGATGGGATAAACCCATAGGATGGGGATGAACCCATGGGATGAACCCATGGGATGGGGATGAACGCATGGGATGGGATAAACCCATGGGATGGGGATGAACCCACGGGATGGGATAAACCCCTGGGATGAACCCATGGGATGAGGATGAACCCCTGGGATCAGATAAACCCATGGGATGGGGATGAACCCCTGGGATGTCCCCATGGGATGGGGATAAACCCATGGGATGGGATGAAACCATGGGATGGGATGCACCCCCTCCATGTCGGAGCTGGTGGAGCAGCTCCGTTTCCCTCCTGCTCGTGGCACAAGGGCCCAGGCTGTGCCAGAGGGTGCTCAGGACACGTCCATCCCACGGAGCCCATCCAGGTGTCCGAGCACGGGGCAGGGAGGGGACAGCAGCCATCGGGGCGGGGGCACAGAGGGCAGGAAGGGACTCACGCTTACAGGCTGGCTGAAAGGCTTTGGCTCTGAAGGTCTCATGTGAAGATGGGCCATCATCGCCTGGAGACGCTCGCTCTCCTTGGCCAGCTGGGGGAGGCAGGAGCAGGAGGGGATGGTCAGGCAGTGCTAAAGCCACCACTGAGGTGCCCACAGCCCGGAGGAGCTGCCATGAGCCCACAACCAGCAGCCCCCAGGGTGTCCCCCCAGGTGCCACCTCCCACTCCCGAGAGCCCCAGTGGGGCTGTGGGGGCTGCACCCACCGTGGGGGTCACAGGGACTGCACTCAGGTGAAAAATCCACGGAGCCACTCCCGGAGCTTCCAGGCTGCCACCCACCAGCAGGGCCACCCACCACAGCCGTGCCTCTCCCTCCTGGCTGCTCTTGTCCCCGTGCCCAATTCCCACTGCCCCTGTCCCTTTTGCCCTCTTCCCAGCAGCTCCCCGTCCATCCCTGCATCCCCGCATCCATCCGCCCGCATTCCCAACATCGCTCTAATTGCGCCCTGCCGCCTGTTTACTCGCCGGGAGTGCGCGGGAGGGTGAAATATTCACTGTGGCACCAGGAGCGATTTTGAGGCCGGCGGAGCCGATGGGATCTGACACCCCGCTCCCTTCCCGTCACCTTCCCTTTCCACCGGGACCCCTCAAGCTCGGGGGGTCCCTGCACACCAGCCAAGCCCCCTCCCCGGGCGGGCGACGAAGGGGTTAAGAGCAGGAGGCAGAGCAGAGTTTGCCGCAAGTTCGGAGCGGCTCCGCTGCTCCGGCGCTGCCGTGGAGCTCATTAGAGCTGACAGCTCTCCCCTCGTGATGCAGACGCTCCGCGCCGGCACAGCGGGAGCTCCGCGCTCCAAACTTTCTAATTGGTGGCTCCGTGGCAGGTTCCTCTCTGCACACACAGCTCCGCTCTCGCCCTTCAGCTTTTTTTTTTCTTTCTTTTTTTTTCCCTCCTCCCCTCTTCCTTTCCCTCCCCTCTTTAAGCCCCAGTAATTGCTTTCAACCTCTGGCTCTGGGGAGGGATGGGGAGCGGGATGGATCTCCCAGGAGGACGCAGCCTCCCCACCCACCCAAGTTTGGCTGTGTGCCCCCATCCCACAGCCCCTGGTAGCCCCCGACTTCTGGGTGGGGGTCCCAAGGGTGCTGCACGTCTTGTCCCACTGGGCTGGTGTCCCCTGTGGTGGCACACGCCACCCGGAGCTCCTGCCAGCCCCAGGCACTGTCACACCATGGGGGTCTCAGCGAGTGACCCCTGCCCCATCCCATTTTCAAACCCCATTTCCTCCCCTGTTTTTCCCCCTCCCTTCTCCATTAACCGAATTATGCACAGCGTGCCGGGGGCTCAGCGAGGCTGGGAAAAACGCTATTTAAAGAACTGCCTCGCCAAAAATAGTGCCCCAAAGTCGGGCTCCGAAGACCACGCTCAGCCACCAAAATAAGTGGCCTGGTTTCCAAGCAGCCCCGTGGCTCCCACAGAGGTGGCACAGCCCCTGTCCCCGCTGTGGGGACAAACTCCCTGATGGCACATGCCTTCCTCATCTGTGGCGTCTCCTTTTATCCACTTTGGAAAGGGGGGAAACTCATTTGCGGGCTTGATTCCCACCTGGATGAGGGATTCCTATTTGGGAATGATGTTTAAAACGAGTCTCCAGGTGGGTGGTTACGGTCCCCAGCCCTGCCACCCTCTCCTGAGGGGAGCAGCTGAGGCACAGAGTGACAGAGGGTGGCTTTTTGTGCCCGTGGGGACCGGGGTAAAACACCTACCTGGATCTCCAGCTGCTGTACCACTTGCATCTGGACTCGACACTGGGCCGTGCTTCGGTCATCAAGTGCATGTTCTGTGTTGAGGTGTCTGGGGAGCAGAGCAGGAGGCTTGGTTAGGCCTGGACTTGCCCAAACCTCAGCCCCTGCGCTGGGGCCACACCTGGGATCAGCCCCGACCTGCAAATTCCTCAGGGATGCTCCAGCAGCACTGCCCAAAGCGGGAGGAGCACGAGGGAAACGGAGGCACGGAGGTGACTGAGCAAACTAGGCTGTGCCACAACCCCAAATCTGGGGTGGAGGGTGGCTGGGACACTCAGCCTCTGCACTGGGGCCACACCTGGGATCAGCCCCGACCTGCAAATTCCTCAGGGATGCTCCAGCAGCACTGCCCAAAGCGGGAGGAGCAAAGCGAAACTTGAGGCAAAAAGGTGACTCAGCAAACTTAGGCTGTGCCACCACCCCAAACCCGGGCTGGAGGGTGGCTGGGACACTCAGCCCTACCCGTGGCAGCCCCAGGGTGTTTAGGAGCAACCTCTGGATTTTCCTGGAGCAGGCTGCTGGCAGGAGGAGCTGAGGAGCAGGTTCCCAGGACAAAGACAGCATCATGGGAGGGTGATTGACACCCTCGAAGGAAAGCCCCGAGGGCAGGAGGAGGTGGCATCTCCAGGTGGCATTTCCAGGTGGCATTTCCAGGTGGCATTTCCAGGCTGTTCCCCATCCTGCCACTTCCCTGCCTCGTGTTTATGTGGAACTTTGTTTAGGGAGCGCCAGGACCTTTGGTCCTCACCGCCTTCTCCTCATGGGAAAGCACTCCTGGTGACAGAGGCAGGGACATCCCGGCATCACTTCGCCCCCAAACCCAGCAGAGCACCAGCGTGGGGCACAGCCAGCCCCGAGGATGGCACAAGGCCAGGCCATGTCCTTGCTGGGGTGGGCACAAACCTGGGGGGTCCTCACTGGAGGAGCGGGATGGGTTGGAGTGGGATCAGGGCACCCTTGGAACGCCCCAAAAGGTGAGGCTGGAGGGTCCTAGGGGCCGTGTGCCGGATGTTCCCCGGGACTGAGACAGAATCCCAGGAGCAGGCGCTGCAGGAGCTCCACTCCAGGCTGGCTCCACAGGCGGAAGATGGCAGGAGGCTCGCCCGGCTGCTTCCCAGAGCCTTCCAGCCCCAGCTTGCACAGACATGTCCAGGAGCCAGGCCCTGCTGCCAAACCCATCCAGAGCAATCCCTCCAGAGCCCCAGCCCTGCTCCTCTCCCTGCACAGCCAGGGCACAGCTGCTTCTCCAGGGAATAAAGGCAGTGCTGGGTGGGAATGAGGCCATTTCCCACTGACCTCACCCTCACCAACCACTGCTCCAAGGCCACGCTGTCCCTTCCCAGCCCAGCATGGATCATCCAAGCTGCCCCTCACAGGGGATGCTCACAGGAGGCTCAAAGCTGCCCAGACTCAGGGTCCAGCCGGGCTTGGCCTTTGGGGCTGGAATTTTCTGTCTCTGTCCCACACCCTGACCCACACTGGCAGAGAGGGGACAGGACCCCCCAGTGCTACTGAGAGGCTGCCCTGGTGCCCAAGGGTCAGGAAGGGGGGACACGGGGACCCTGGCTGGCACAGCACGGCTCTCCTGGCACCGTGACCCAGCTGTGGGCATTCCCTGCTCTCTCCAGCTCCAGCTCCCAGCCTGGAGCTCGCTGATCAGCCCCTGGAACATGCCCTGCCAGGTGGGAGGAGATGCCTCGTGTGGGTTCACCCCATGACTCAGAGGAAGGAGGACACAGGAGGCTGAATCACCCCTCGCTCACCACCCTAACCTCCCCGGGGCTGCCTTCACACCTCCTCATCCTCCCAGACAAGGCCTCTGCCCTGCTCCTTTCCTGGGAACCAGGGGCTGGCACAGCCCAAAGGTTGTTGCCACAGGAGCCAGCCCCGAGCGCGCGGCAGAGGATGGAGGATGAGTTTGGAAAATCCCAAAACCCGCCCGGCGCAGAGCGCAGTGCTCGCCGAGCAGACAGCCGGAGAGGCGGGGGAAGGAGCCCGCCAGCCCGTCAGCTCCTTCTGATGTCTTTGCTAAAAATCCCGGCTACAAAGAGATCTAATTGCAAATGAACTAATTAAGTAAACCTCTGACGAAGCGTGAAAACAATTTGTTTGACCCTGACGCTAGCAGAGGGCTCTCCGACAGCAGAGTTAATCAGTCAGCGCCGAGCCCACAAGCGGTGTCAGCGGTGCCATCTGCCATCTGCCGCCTCCCCCCGCGCCCCCACCAGGGCTGCCAGCCCCCCTCGCCTGCTGCCGGCGCCTGCCCGGGCTCTGGCCTCCTCCAAATCATCCACTCATCCAGTTTTTTGGCTTGGTTTGGCTCGTGAAACCATTTTTTGGCTTGTGCGCTTGGACGTGCTCATAAAGCTCATCCCGTTCCATGCCCGGCCATGGGCAGGGTCACCTTCCACTGCAAGCCAGCCTGGCCTTGGACATTTCCAGGGATGGAACAGCACCAGCAGCAACCCCTGCTGTGTTTTCCCCTTCCCCGCGGGGTCACCCAGCTCTGGGTACACACTTTAGGTTTTTCCAAAGGACCAAAAAAACAATTTTCACTAGGCCAATTTCACATTTTGGGACGTCTGGACCAGCTTCCAGGATCTCCCCTTCTGTCCCAGCCTGAGACAGGAAAACCTCCCCCAAAAGGCAGCACTTACTTGACAAACTGCCCCAAGTCCTCACAGAGGGTTTCGCAGCCAGGCCACTTGCACTCTCCGTGGCCGTAGAGCGGGTGGGAGCCGGGGGTCTCTTCGTGGGAAGAGCTGCACAGGAGGGAAAGAGGCCATTAGATGGGGCAGCCAGGATGCTCCCAGGCAGGGGGATCCATGAAAAACCTCCCAGTGACAGCTCCCTGTCCCCTGTGGGCGCAGCAAAACAGCGCCAGGCCTCATTTAAGGGGTGGGCAGAAACCCCCCAAGCCCTGTGGGTGATGGATCCCTGCCCCTTCCACCTCTCCAGGAATAAAAACACAAAGTGCCAGGGCCCGACCCGGCTCTACCTGTCCCTTCTCGGCGTGTGCATGGTGCTCTGTCCATTGGGCAGGGGGTGATGGGAAATGGGAGGCGAGACCTTGGCGGCCGAAAACGAGGTAGAGTTGGAGGTGTTGGTGGTGAGGTCGAGACCTTCCTGCTTAATGCTGTCCTCGACGGGCTGGGCGGCCGTGACCTCCTTCCAGAGCTGCTGGAGGTCTGAGGGGCAGACAGCTGGGGCACAGGAGAGAGGGACCAGCGTCAGCAGGGACATGGGGCAGCAACCAGGGCACCCTCGCTGCTCCCTGACTGCCCAAATCTCACCCAGCGCTGGGAAAGCATCGCCTGGAGCTGGGCAGGGCCAGGGAGGATGCACAGCCCCGTTGGGAAACCCAAAATGTCCACAGAGCTGTGCCCAGCAGGGAGGAGAGGCTGGAATCCCACATCCTGGCACCCCTCTGCCAGAGGAAGAGATGCCCCAACCCTGCATCTCTGCCAGGGGAGGAGGTGCCCCAACCCTGCATCTCTGCCAGAGAAGAGATGCCCCAACCCGTACCCCTCGGCCACAGGTGCCACAGGAACCCAAGAGCCCAACCCCACACAGCTCCAACCGCTGATGTCATCACCCCCCAAACTTTGGAGACACCAAAAACCCAACCCCACAGCCCTTCCCCACCCCCCAACACCCCGAGCAGGGCGAGCTGCAGCCCCCCAGGCTGAGCTCCTTACCTTGGGGCAGGCTCTGCAGGGGCACCGTGCCCTGCCCCGGCGGGAGGCTCACCAGGCCCTGGCGCTGCAGGTTTAACAGGTGCTGCTGCTGGAGCTGCTGCATCTGCAGGAGCTGCTGCTGGAAGGCCAGCTGCTTGTTCCCCAACGGCTGCCGAGACAAAAGGAGGGACAAATCCGAGCCTTATTCCCGGCCTGGCGGGGCAGGCGGGGCTTGGAGGCCGCGGTGAGGGGTGCTGGCAGCGAGGGGTGGCAGCCGTGAGGGCACCGGGCCCGGCGGTGCCTCCATGCTGCTGCGGGGCCTGCTCGGCTCCCGGCTGAGCCGGACGGAGGCTTTGATCTATCGGAAGAGGAGGGGAAGGGAAGGGAAAAGGGGAAGGGAAAAATAAAGCGCTGGGAAGAAAGGGAGAGAGAGGAGCTGGGGGCTTGCTCGGAGCTGTGCGGGGAGGAACCTGCAAAGCCTGGGTGGGGGGACCCATGGGGCAGGCTCGGCTGCATAAAAAAAGGGGGTCCCAGCAGGCAACACGCACAGAGCCCTCCTGTGAGGCAGAAAATAATCTCTATTTGCCAAAAATGATCACTATGAGCCCCTTCTTGGTGAGGGGCTGAAACTGGTGCAGGGGAGGGGGTGCCCAGGGTGTCCCCACCCCAGCCACAGGCACCCCCGGGGTGGGTGACTGTGCCCCCACTCCCTGGAGCCGGCCAGGCTCTGACCAGCAGCGCTGGCCCTAAACTAGTTAGGCAGGACGGGTCCCTGGGGAGGCGCCGAGAAATCCATGAGAATTAAGTGAAGGGGAGAGAATTCAATTAGGGCTGGGGACAGGCAGCTGCTAATCCGAGCCGGCCGGGAGAGGGGAGCGGCCCCGGGGCTGCCCGGCCTCATTAGTGGGGCAGGCGGCTCCGTGACCCCGTGAACCCCCCGAGCCCCCCTGGCTGGGCAGACGGTGCCGGCAGGGAGCGAGGAGCCGGGCTGGGGGCACATCCCCCCCTCGCTGCCCTCTGCAGCCCCCCCAAAGAAGCGTTTCCATGTCCGTGTTCTCACTGAGGAGACAAGAGCTCTGCAATCAGAATGGCCTTGTTTTTTTTAACATGAGCAGCGTGGGGATTCAGGCCCCCCAGGCACTGGGAATTCCAGGGAACTGATGATCCCTGAGGCTGCGCCGACAGGGAACAGCAGACAGGCTCTCTGTGGCAATCCCAGTCTGTGATTGAGCTTGGTACAATCCCAGTTGGACTGAGTTTGGGGCCAAACCAGCCCATGATTGAATTTGGGGCAATTCCAGTCCGTGACCGAGTTTGGTACAATCCCAGTCCGTGACTGAAGTTGGAACACTCCCATTCTATGACTGAATTTGGGGAAATCTCAGTCCATGACTGAATTTGGGGCCATCCCAGTCCATGACTGAGTTTGGGGCCAGCACTCAGGGTCCCACAGGATGCAGGCAGATCCCTGTGGACGCTGCTGATGCTCAGCCATGGTGGATGGGCTCAAACCCCTCCCTGCAACATCAGGCATGAGCATGAGTCCTGTCTAGGGCACAGAGAGAGTTAAATTTTATTTTCTCAGCCTCAGGAGGATGTGTGGACTCTCCCTGTCCCATCCACCAGGGATGTGTGGACTCTCCCTGTCCTCTCCACCTCTTTGCCATGGCAGAATTCCCTCCCCAGAGTCAGATCAGGATCCTCCCTGGCTCCGGCTCAGCCCTGCACCTCTGAGGCTTAAAGATCAAGGTACAAATCAAAGCAATTCCTGCTCAGTGAAGAGAAATCCCTGGATCCTGAGCCAGGAGAGCTCCAGGCCATGGGATCAGCGGGATGGAGGGAAAAGGGCAGGAGCAGGCTGCAGCCTGAAGGCTTAAACAGAGGCTGCTCTGTCCCCCAGCGTGTTCCCTCCTGGCGAGGGGAAGCTCTGCCACCGTGAGGGATGGACACACTGTCCTTGCCTCGGTTAGAAACTGCAGCTGGGATGGGATGGGATGGGATTCTCCTCCTGTTCCCGGCTCCACCACCGCCCTCCCCAAGGGCCCTGGGGCAAGCCCGAGCTCTGCTCCAACACAGCCTCGTCCACGTCACTTCCAGGCTGTGGAACTGGGAGTGGATGAAGCCAGGAGGATCCCTGGGCACGTTGCCCACATCCCACAGCCGGGCTGGGCTCTCCTGACCAGGCCTGGCTGGATTTGGAGCCCCTGAGCCCCCCAGGCAGCCCTGACCCACACGTGGCTCTGGCAGGGACGGTGTTGAACCTGTTGATGTGAAAGTTGAACCTGCACCTTCACCTGCCTCAAATCTGCGTCCCTCCAGCTTCCACAGAGCAGGAACAGGAGGAGCAGGCCCAGGAACACAAAACCGGGCCAAACCAAGGACTGATCCTGTGGGGAAGCCAATTTCCCATCCCTAGGGAACAACTGTGGCACCACAGACCCCAAAATCCCTGAGCCATGGGGGAAGAGGCGCAGAGCCACCCACCAGCCCGTGGGCTCCAAGCCAAGTTTTCCCTGGAGAAACCAGGCTGGGGAGAGCCTGGATGACACCCCCAGCCTTCCCAAAACCCTCCCAGCCTGGTGAACCCCACGAGCCTGAATTCCTGTTGGAAAAGCCACTCCCAGAGGAGCTGGGGGGCTGTGTTGGGGCTGAATCTTGCGCTCGGCCACCCCACTCATTGGTTAGAAACTGCAGCTGGGATGAGGTGGGATGGGATGGGATGCTCATTCTCAGCGCATTCCCAGCCCATTCCCAGCCCGTTCCCAGCCCGTTCCCAGCTCCCATCCCGGTGTGGGGCTGGGGTCTGCAGCGTCGCCGTGCATTAGCCGCAGCTGAGCGGGTGCAGCCACCGGGCCAAGAGGCGCCGTCACTTTGATTTATGAGCACATCAGGAGGAGTTTGCGCCGTGACACGCGGGACTGACAGCAGCACTTCATTAAGCTGACACCGGGGTTAGGCGCCGGCAGCTCCCCCTCCCCAGCCTGTCTGCCTCGGGAGAGGGACAATCCCCGCCCTCGGCAGCTTCGGGGACCCTCCCAGGGGATTTTGGGGTCTCAGCACCCGGGTGCTGCTTGAGCTGGGCTTGGAGGAGTGGGATGGCTGCCGGAGCATCCCAGCCGTGCAGCGCAGCTCCTGGTTTTCCACTCCCAAGAGGAATCTGGGGGTTCAGCCTCACACCCCAGCACAGGAAAATGCTGCGGGATGGGCTGGGATGTGCTGCAGCTGGGCCCTATCCTGGTGGGATGTGTGGATTCATGGATCAGCTGCCGTGCTCGGCCCCTTCCCCGTGCCCCCACTGCGGTGCAGTGCCATGGACACAGAGCATCCCCACATCCTTAGGGACAGGATGGGTCTGGCAGGCTCTTCCCACAGGTTCCCATCCTCTTCTCTGTCCTCCCCTTCTCCAGGGCAGCCCCAGCCAGGGCGATCTGAGCTGCTCCTCCTGAAGACGCTGCTCCAAGATTCCAGCTCCCAGCTCCCTGCTCCCGGCTCTGTTCCCACCTGCTGATCCCACTCCGAGCTGCTGACTCACAGCAGCGCCGAGAGGAGCCCTCAGAATGAGGCAGAGGGGAAGCAGAAGGCGCTGGGTTTACAAATGCTGCAGCAGGGCCGGAATTGAATCTGGCCGAGGTTTCCATGGAGGAGCCAAGGGCGGCTCTGTGGAGGCATCCCAGACACTCCAGCTCTTCCTGAACCTCCAGGAAAGCCACGGCATCGCCATTCCCAACAGGCAAAGGCAAACCCAGACTTTAGGAACACCGGCTCCCCAAATTTTTGGGGTGAGACCAAAACTTATCTGAGGATTTTGAGGAGGGGAAACACTGACATCGCCTCGCTGGGACCCCCTCAGTGCTTTTCCCAGCTGGAAAGCTGGACACACCCACCTCCAGCAGCATCCAGCACCCATTCCCTCCCTCTCCAGCCTCTCTTTCTTGTTGGATAAATTTCCCGTCTCCTCTGTACCATTTAATTAAAAGTTAACACGCGCTTTTTAACGCGGAGCCCGCTAAGCAAGCGCTTTGTTCGAGCTTAATTATATCCCTGCTCGGTGCTGCAAGAGAACAGCGCCAGGGCCAGCAGGAAAGTCCTTGAGGAAGCTCCCATTTATGCCTCCCCCCTTTCCTGGAGCACCAGCAGCTCCTGGAGATGGCTCAGATAAACCTGACCCTATAAATGCACTGAGATCCCACAGTGAGAGCGTGGCTGAGGCTGCAGCAGGTGACCCTGAGCCACTCCAGCCACCCTGCTCCCCCGATGCCAACGTGTCTGTGACACCCCAATACACAATCCAGGCTTAAAATCTTCCCTCTCTGCACTAAAAGCGGAATTTTAAGTGCTGGGTGTCCGTCAGGCTGCTGGGTTTTGGGAGGAGCGATGGTTGTGAACAGCCCCAGCGCCTCAATTTGCCAATGCTCAGCCAGGGATGTGGAGTGGGAGGCTCAACCAACATGTCCCTGGTCACTGGCAGCCCATGGAAGGACACTCAGCGGAGGGGCAGCAATGCCAGATACGAATTCTGCAAAAATGCACCGCAAAACAACCCCTGTGTGCAGCACTTTGGGAAGAGAGAGGGGAAAAATATCCAGGGAAAAGGAAGGGAGCGGTGCTGAGTGCTGGGTGGGGTCGGTCCCCAGCCTCTGTGTGACCCCAAAACACGGCCACAACCCCTCGGGGGCACCACTGTGGGCAAGGACAGCAGAACCTGCTGGGTAAAGGGGATTACACGAGATTGGTGCCATCACAGGGGCACCAAATGCTTCTCCACCCCCAGCACAGGGCCCAGCGCTGCCAACGTGGTCCTGGGGGGCTGAGAGCCCTGCCCACCTCAGAGAACCCCGCTGGGAAAGCCTTTGCTGGGATCACTGCTGCTCCTCACGTTCCCTGGGGTTTGGAGAGCTGCTCTTCCTGGCAGGAAGGGCCCTGCTGTGGTTGCCACCAGCCCAGCCCTGCCACTCACCAGGGCACTGCTGTGCCAGCTCAGCCAGGGCTGGCAGGGCAAGGCCTGGGCTGAGCCTCCTCTGATGCCAGCACGGGGGGATTTGGGGAGCCCTCGCTCTGTGCTGGGGGCTGGGACTGTCGCTGTCACCAGGGAGGGCCCAGTGGCCCCTCCAGCGCTGGAACCCCACACCCCACATCTCCTGGATGCTCCCTGTCACAGAGAGGGAGGAAGAGGAGGAGGAAAAGGAGGAAGAACAACAACCCCTGGCGATGGAGTGGCCACCCTGGCACCCTCAGGATGTCCCCGTGTCCCATCCCTGTGGGCTCCCCGGGGTGCTGGGGGGTCCCCCAAACCTTGTTTTGTGCTGGTCCCCCTGGGATTTGCTGCCAGCTCTGCTGGCCCAGCGCCCTCCAGGTGATCTCACCTCTTTGGGTTGCTGCTTTCCGGCTTGCTGCTGGGTCAGCAGCTGCAGGTGGAGCTGCTCCTGTTGCTTCTTGTAGTATTCCTGCAGCTGGGAACGGGAGAGAGCAGCGGGATCAGCAGAGGAACCACCCCGTTCCCACCCCACCACTCATGCCCACCCCTCCACCCCGTTCCTTCCTCACCACCCCATTCCCACCTCACCACCCCGTGCCCAGCGCCAAGGCTTTGCCACAGCCGTGCCAGCCCCTGGCACTGTCAGCAGGGCAGGCTCCCTGTGTTCACCTGCTGCAGGCTGGGAGGGGAAGGAGCCACCAGAGGGGTCAGGGCAGCAGAGGAACCCTGGGCACACACTCCCAAGGACTCCAATGCCCATGGCAAGCGAAGCCCCCAGACACCAGCAGTGCCCCACCTGCTGTTTATTTTAATGCCAACCCGCTGCCCCCGCAGAGAAAAGCAGGCTGGGGTGCTCTGGCACATTCCACAGCATTTCAGCCACGGGGAAACCCCATTTTTGGCACGGTGGGACATCAAAACATCCCTGGCAAGTGCTGTGAGAGCCAGGGGGTCCCAGCTGGGAAGGGCCAGCCCCAAGGCCTGGTCTGTGAGAGCCAGGGGTTCTGCAGTCAGAACAGCTCCTCAGTCACAGCAGAGGAGTTTGCTGGGCCAGAAAAACAGGGACAAACCCCCTGGATCCTCAAGAAGCCACCAGAGAGGGTGGGACAGCACTAGGACCCGCTGGCATCGCCGCCAGCTCTCGCCCCAACCCCTGAATAAACCGTGGGTGATGGATTTGCTGCGTGCAGGGAGGGGGAGAGGCACGGGGAGGTCAGCGAGACCCCAGAGCCCCCTCCCAGCCTCGCAGGGGCTCAGGAATGTCCCTGGGGATGCCGGGAAGCCTTTATCAGCTCGGGGTTGCCAGCAGGCAGTGGCTGTTTGTGTCGGAGAACAGGTTTGGAGGGGCTGGGTGTTTACCCCCGAGCCAGCCCGAGCCAGGGCGCTGCGGCGTGGCCGGGCTGGGAGCAGGAACATTGGGTCAGGGGTGAGAGGTGTGATGTTTGGTTTGCTGCCGGTGGAGAATGTGAGCTATTCCGGCCTGGGTTGTTTAATTTGCAGTCAAACGTGTTTCTTTATCCGGCTCCAAAGAGGCTTGTGGAAGGACCCACCCAGGGTAGTGTTTACCCTTTGTTCTTTCCCTGGGGCCAACCTTGAATCCTTATCAGCCTGTTTGGAGTAAACAGGTACTGGAGGCAGCAGGAAGGGTGTGGAGGATGCTTGTGGGGTTTCTCCCTCTCTCCCTCCTTCCCGCCGGCGGGAGCTGTTTACCCAAGCAGACCTATTTTGTTTCAGAGTGGAAATCTGCGGGTTTTTTTTCTCCTTCTCCTCCTTTTTCTTCCCTCTCCATCCGACTGAAATCTCTGGAAAAGCCGAGCAGGGCCACGAGAAACAAACCTCGGGTCTGGAGCTGGACACAGGCACTTGCCCAAAGCCCTGCAGTGGCCACGAGGGCTCTGCTTGGGGCACATCGAGCCAAGGGCCTGACCCTGACTTTCCCCGGGAGCTGGACAGCCCCAAATCAGCCCTTGTGCAGGAATTTTCTGGATTTTAAGACCCTGGCTCAGGGTGGCAGCATCAGCACTGTCAGCACCTGCAGCTCTTTTCATCCCTGGACGTGCTGGGAATCCCAAAGGAAACATGTGGAGAACAGAAGAACCTAAGGAGGAAAGGACCCGTTTTTCTGCCTCCAACAAACTCCAGCATTCCCAGACCCCAGTGGGAATTTCCTGGCTGGATTCAGCGTTACCTGTTGCAGCATTATCGCCTGCTGCTGCTGCAGGAGGGCCTGGAGCTGGGGTGGGGAGAGGATCTGCTGCATCTGCTGTGGCGTGATCATCTGCGGGGACATCATGGCCACGGACACGGGGACCTGTGACAGCAAGGACACGTCACCACTGCCAACCCCAGCCCTGGAGAACTCACCCCAAACACCCACAGTGCCTCTCCCAGAGCATCCCCCATGTCCCCATTCCTGTGCTACCTTCAGATAAAACCCCTGGGGCACGGCAATGGCAGTGGCAGGGAGATGTCCCACGGTGCTGCTGGTGCTGGGAAGAAGCTTCCAAAACCATCAGCTCCCCCCCCAAGCTGAGGGCTCCTCTTGAAATGCAATTTAGCTGGGGGAATCGGGCATCAAACCCCGGCTCCCTCCCCTGCTGGGAGCATGGGAAGAGTTCAGGGAAACGTCAGGGAAGTGGGAAGATACGGATCACCCAAATAACTCTGCAGAGCAGAGCACCGAGGAGCAGGTTACGGGGTTCTCCACAGACACATCAAAGCTTTACCTCCAGCTGACACCAGTAACTCCCGTCATTACCCTGCCAAGAGGAGGGAGGGCCGAGGGAACCTGCCAGCCCCTGCCTTTGGTTATCAAAACACGGGTCCACACCCCCGGGAAAGCTCCGGAGGTGTCGGTGATGGATCCCAGCCCTGCTGGGTCCTGCCCAGGTGGAGCAATGCCCGGATGGAGCCATCAGGAGCTGCCTAGTCCCGGCCTTCCACCAACCTTACCAGCACAAAGCCCTTCCCGAGGCTCTGGGCAGGGTTGTGGCTTTGCTGTGATTTAATAACCCCCCCGGACGGCCCATTTTCCTGGGAAAGCAAAGAAGGATCACTGGTCAGGAGGCACCAGCAGCCACGGGCTCTTCCCAGGGATTCCAGGAAGAGGCAGCGACTCCTTGGCGCGTGGGATGAGGAAGAGCACAAGGCAGGCTCCTGCTGCAAGCCAGGGACCCAATTCTGATCCAAACTCAACAACTCCTCACCCCCTCATCACAGCATTTCAGGACCTCCAAGAGCAAAGAACAGAGAAACCCAGCAAAGCCCCAAGGAGAGCCTGGTTCCTGCCAGCCCCTCCTGCTCAGGACCCTCAGTGATGCCCACACTGCCCAGCCTGGACCCTTCCAGCCACTCCAGCGGCGATGGGAGCCCAGGGTAGCCCCGTGCAGTCCCTCCTGTCCGTGGTGGGTGTCCAGCTGACCTTCAAGGGAGATTGCAGAGCCTTATCTATTGACTCAGGCGTTCTGCTGAGGGGAGGCGTCGGACACGGGGCCAGCTCTGTTTGTCACCAGCGTTTCCCCCTCCAGCCACCTCCGTGGCGGAGTTATTGATTCATTCCTCCGAGTTCCCACCCAAGGGCTGCAGCTCCTTCCCCTGCATCCTCAGGAAGGAGCCACAGCACCCCAAACCCCCGCCCTGGCAGCAGCACCCAGCTCAGAGCCGCTGTTCGGGTGCTCAGGTGCTCCCAGCCAGCTGTGCCGAGCCCCGGGCGAACATCTGGGCAGGGGGAAGCTGGCGAGGCGAGCGAGGTGCGCACCCAGAGCGCCGCTCATCACCCTCCGCCGATTCATCAGCCGGCAACGTGCTCGGAATGAGAGCCCCTAATTAATTGCTCCCCCGCATCCCCCCCAAGGCCGGGCGGGCTCCCCGCCCCCTCCCGCGGCCCCTCGAACACGTTTGCTGGCATTTTCAAATCGGAGGCATCCTAATTACCGGAGAGTTATAACACCTTCCATTTCTCGCCCAGCGGACTGACACCCTGTCAAGAGCAAAGAGAATTGCCAGAGGTTTTGACAACACTAATTGCCCCTATAATCTAAAAACACAAAGGAGAGGCGATTAGTCGAGAGGGCCCCAGCTCTCGATCCGACACGAGGTTTTCACAATGTTACAAGAAAACAAAAGTGACGCTTTTTAGAGTTTGATGGCTGCTAACAAAAGCGGAATTATATTTTCATACAACCTTTGTCTGCATTAAATGGCTTTTTTTTTTTCCTTCCCCCCCC
>VZRN01001709.1:25743-36528 GCA_013397935.1 Dasyornis broadbenti
CCCCCCCCACGCCGCGCTCGGATGCGGAGCTGACACGGAGAAAGGGTGTCGGATCCGTGTGGGGGTGAGGTGGGAATGGGGTGAACTTGTGAGGGGCATCAGCTGCTTCCTTGGTTCCCGTGAAGAATTTCCCCACAGCATGAAAAACATTCCTCTCGCAGTGAAGGTTTCCAGGGAAAGCAGGAACTTTCTTTAGTAAAGGAGGAAATTCCCACTTACAGCTGGTTTTGCTCCCATTCATCCCACACGCCGGTGCTGGGAATGTTCCAGCACAGCCTTGACCCCTCCGTGGGCCAGCAAACCCCAGTGCTGGGGGTTCTCTGCCCCGGGCTCTGGTGACAGTCCCAGCTGCCTCTGCTGGGGACAGCGAGAGCTGGGAAAACGAGATGTGGGTGGAAATGGGGTTGGAAATGGGACTGGAAATGGGGTCGGAAATGGGACTGGAAATGGGGATGGAAACGTCCATCCTGACCTGGCCAGAAGCCCCACAGGGGCACACCTCAGGAGGGTGAGAGCACAGAGTGGCCCTGGGCAGCCCTTCCCCTGCAGCCACAGCACAAGATTCCCCACGGCAGGGAACGAGGCCATTCCAGCATCCCTGGAAAACAGCGGGTTCTGGGCAGAAATGCCTCAAAATCTGGGATGCAGATGGGCAACAACTGAGAGCTGAAGGGTGCTGGGCAGAGCAGCACAGGGGAGTGAGGGGTCAGTGTCACCCAGCTGCCTCCACCCCCAGGCACCACAGCAGCCGGGGAATGTCCTCGCAGCCAGCACATCCCTCGGGAAGCAGGTCCCGGTAGCAGCCCCGGAGCAGCAGCCGCGGCTGGGGACCAGCCCGACGCGTCACGAGCTGGCATCTGCCAGACACCGACTCAGGAAGGCTTTGACTCACGCCTTGGCCGGCTGCCACCCCGCAGAAAGTGCTTACTAACAGCTCCGGCTGCTCCCAGAAACAGCCGGCGCTGCTCCGGCCGGCCAGCCGCATCTCCAGGGGCTGCTTTTCCAGGCGGGCCCGGCTGTAATCCCTGCGTGCCAGAGGACGGGCGGGAGCGGTGGGCGGTGGGTGGAAAACCAGGCAGGTATTCCAGGGAAGCTCAACCGGAGCCAAAGGCGGCTGAGGGAAGCGGGACTTGGCCGCGTGGAATGAGGCAGGATGGGGAGCGAGGCTCTTGAGAAAGTTTTCCTGGATTTTTTTTTTTTGGTTGTTTTTACGGGAAGCGGATTGAACTCCCGGGCGCGAGGCAGAGCAGGGAAAGCCACGGCCTTGGCTGGGAGCGCGACGGGGCTGTCATCGGTGCCCTCCCGACCCCGGGGACAGCTGGCTTGGCACGGCCTGGGGACATCCTCCGTCAGCCTCCAAACATCCCTGCTCCGGCCCTCACCTCCCTCTGTGCCTCACCCCGGCCGGGAGGTCACCGCGGGAGCCGCCAAGGGCTGCACGTCACCGCCGCTACGGGAAGGGGCAGCTCCTGTCCACACCAAAACCACAGAGCCCAGACCTCATCCCCTCCATCCCTGCTGGTTTTGGGATCATCGGGATGAGCACTCCTCTCTCTCCAGAGGGTGCTCTGGGCTTCCCACAGAGCTCGGGGCTGCACGTCCCTGCTCTGATCTGATTTTGGGGTTTAACTCCCGATTAAAAACAGCAGAAAACGTGTTTGTGCTGTTTTTCCTGATTTAAAACACTCTTTTCAAATCCAAACCCAACAGAAGCAAACCGAGGAGGCTGAGAACAGAAAGGGGGAAACCACCACCAAAAGCAGCTTCCAGCTGTGCTGTTTTAGGGGCAGGGGAAGAGCAAATCCCACCCTGGAGCACCCAGTTCTCACAGAAGAGCAACCTCAACCCTCCAGGCACATCCTGGTGTCCCTTCCTGCCCTCAGCACCCCTGGGTGAGCTCCGAGATCCAGCTGGCTCAGACAGTCTGGGAGTGCTCCGAGTGCCCGGGGTCAGGCAGTGACGCCACAGCCACCGAGGTGACCCCAGCCATGGCTGACAAACCCCGAGGGGTGGCACAGCCCCACCCAAACCCTGCTGTGCCCACTCCGGGCCTCGCCAGGGTGGGATGAGACAAAGCACTAAAATCCACCCAGGGGCAGAGGAGAAATTAAGCTCAGCCCCACGTGCCAGGCTGGGTTTTGAGGCTCTGGGTGGTTTTAGGATCAATTTTAGGAACAGACTGAACAGCCCCAGCACCAAAGGCTGGGGTGCCCTGGGTGGGGTGGCAGCACGGTGAGCAGGTGAGGGGACACCAGGCCCTGATGTTCATCTTCACGTGAAAAAAAGGAGGAATCAATCCCCCGGCATGTTCAGCCCAACGTGCATCCTCGTTAGTTCATCCTCATTAGCGCATCCTCGTTAGCGCAGCCTTCCTGCTGGGGAGGGCCCAGTCACACCTGGCTGGGCCCCAGCCACTGCCTGGGGACAGCGGCAGCGGAGGTGACAGCACTGAGACCCCGCAGCCCCTCCTCAAGGAGCCCCTGGCCCCAGCAGCACCCAGGCAGGGTCCCCACGTCCCCTCCGTGGGCCAGCAAACCCCAGTGCTGGGGTGGGGGTTCTCTGCCCCGGGCTCTGGTGACAGTCCCAGCTGCCTCTGCTGGGGACAGCGAGAGCTGGGAAGACAGGATGGGGATGGAAATGGGGTTGGAAGTGAGGATGGAAATGGGGCTGGAAATGTCCATCCCAACCCGGTCAGAAGCCCCACAGGGGCACACCCCAGGAGGGTGAGAGCACAGAGTGGCCCTGGGCAGCCCTTCCCCTGCAGCCACAGCACAAGATTCCCCACGGCAGGGAACGAGGCCATTCCAGCATCCCTGGAAAACAGCGGGTTCTGGGCAGAAATGCCTCAAAATCTGGGATGCAGATGGGCAACAACTGAGAGCTGAAGGGTGCTGGGCAGAGCAGCACAGGGGGGTGAGGGGTCAGTGTCACCCAGTGAGAGTGGTTACAATGAGGAAAAACAGCACAAACACGTTTTCTGCTGTTTCTAATCAGGAGTTAAACCCCAAAATTAGATCAGAGCAGAGATGTGCAGCCCTGAGCTCTGTGGGAAGCCCAGAGCCCCCTCTGGAGAGAGAGGGGTGCTCATCCCGATGATCCCGCCATCCACACCCATGGATCCACGGGGACTGAAGGGATTTACTACTTTATGAACCCAAAACGCCAATCCCACAGCAGGATGGTGGCAGCGGCTCCGGGCTGGCAGAGCCGAGGGCTTTGGGAAGGAGCGAGGATGGACAGGGATGCTCCAAGTTCAAACAGAAAAAAACCTCGGCGTGAGCCCAGACGGACGGGCTGCTGGATTTTTTCCTGGAGAGGGAACGCAGAAGGGCTGGTATTGATCTGTCTTCATTACCCATTTCACTCAAGTTTCAAATCAACAAAATACACTTTTCCGCTCCACTGCCCTCCCCGCTGCAGCAGACAGAAGAAAAGCAATTTCCCGCAGTTTGCTCCAAACTCCTCTCCCTTCCCTGGGTGCCCTCCTGCCCCTCTCCCCTTCCAGCCAGTTGATCCCACAGAAGCTGGGAGACCCCCAGCTCCAAGGGCTGACCCCAAAAAGGGCACCCCGGCATTCCCAGGTGCCTCCGAGCCAGCACTGGGAACTTGGGGTTCTGCTTTTCCAGCCCCTCGTTCCATGGGCTTTGCTGGATCCCAGTGGGATTTGCTGCTCCCGCCATCCCAGGATGCCAACACCCTGCAGACCATCAACAGCAAAAATCCCCCAAAAGCAACATTTTGTCAGCACCCACCAAGTTTCCAAGAGTTTTAAAGCTGCAAAGAAATAAACTTATTCTTAAATGTTTTAGAACAGCTAAAGTGGAGGTTTTTGGGTTTTTCTTCCTTTCCTACAGCTGTAACTGGAGTGACAACACCAGACTCTCCACACACACCTCCCGGCATCTGTGGGAAGAGAGTCCCTATACCAACAAAAAAAACCCATCCCAAGATGCTGCTGGGCCCAGCAGCTCCCTGGTTGTTTTTCAGCACACGCCTTTGGGAATGTCATCAATATTCCCGCTGGCTTGGTGCCCCAGAAACGTCCCGTGCCCATCAGCGGGGTGACAGGGAGAGTGCGCAGTGTGGGCCAGCACGGGGGGGTCTCCTGCTCCCTCCCCTGGGATTGGGGGCCAGGAGCCGCCTGGCACGGAGCTGAGAGGAGGCAAAATTCCCCACGGATGTGGAAATCCATTTTCCAGCTGGGGGTGCTGCACATCCACGGGCAGGGAGCCAGGCTGGCACCCCAAGCACACCCCAATTCCCAACCGCTCCCACCCTGCCGTGCTTCCTGCTGCCTCCCCAGCCTGGCAGGCAGCGCTGGGACCCAGCCTTCCTCCTCCTCCTCCTCCTCCTGCAGCAGTCCTGGCCAGTCTCATCCACACCCCTGTGCCTTAGATAAACTTCCTTTCAAAGGAGTCTGCTTAATCCCCTATCTCCCCTCGGTCAGATCCCGCTCCAGCTGCCGGCGGGGCCGCGGGGGGAGGAACGGCCGGGCGCTGCTGAGTTATGAGCTATTTCTGACTCACGTCTACAACTTTCACAAGTCCTTTCTGCAACACAGAGGGAGAAAAAAGGGAGGAGGGGAGGGAGGGANGGAAGAGATTTAAAAGGAGGGAGAGAGAGAGAGAGAGAGAGAGAGAGGAAGGAGATCCAGTTCGCTCCGGCAAAAGCCGCTGGCCAGATGGGCAGGGAGGATGGGGAGGCAGGGATGTTCGGCTGCTTCCAGCCGGGAATACCAGGGAGAGCGAGGAGGGATAAGCAGGAGGAGGAGGAGAGCAGGGACACACACCCACGGAGGGGAGCGAGGCGCCGGTTACCGGAATCTGACTTCACCCTCGCCGCCTTTGTCCTCTGCAGACATTTTCCATGCAGTGACTGCATTTCCTTCCTGCCGGCACCGCTGGAAAAAGCCGCCTGTTTGTGCCGTAGGAGCCCTGACTAATTCCCATTGCTCCCACCCAGCTGCCGCTTCCCAACCCGGGTGGTTCTGGGCTCTCCTGACCCTCAGGAGCTCTGGGATTTGCTGCTGGATGGCTCAGCCATGCCCTGGCACTTCAAGACAGGAGAAGATCCCGGGATTGCCCATCCCCGCCCGGCTCCCGCTGCCCACCCGCTGCCAGCCTGGCACAGGCAGGACCTCCAGCTCCGAGAGCGCTTGTGCTAATTACTTTCCTTTGTTAATTAAACCCACGTGGCTCTAATAAGGTAACCTGCTGTTCTCCGATAAATTTAATTAGCCTGAAGGGAGAGCCCCTCCGCACAGCTATTTAAATTGTCACTTCCCATCGCCTGGGCTTTGCTTCTCCCTGCCTCCCCCTCTCTCCAGATTTCACCCCTCTCCTGCCCATTTTCTGCCCCTTTCCTTCGGCAGAGGAGGGCAGGTTCCACATCGCTATGGCAGCAGGATGCTGCACCCACCCAGAGCCCATTTTCCTGCCAGGACCGCAAATCCCCATCCCAGCTGGGCCTCTGTCCCACCCTGGAGGACCAGCCCTGGCTCCAATCCTGAAGGATTTTTCCTTTATCCAGCCCTGTCCCACCCTCACAGCACCCAGCAGCCATCCTGGGCTGCTCCAAACTCTGTGTCTCCCTGTCCAAAACGCTGTCCCAAAATGTGACCCACAGCGACCTCCCCTCCCCAACCCTTTCCCCTACAAGCACACACACCAAAAAAAAAAAAAAAACCTCCCAAGAAACTTCTGGAGCTTTCCAGAGGATTTAACTCCTGGAGGGAGCGCTCCAGCCATGGAGGTGACAGGGGTTGGGATCGTCCCACCTGGGAAGGGGTGCCAGGGGACACTCGGGGCTCACCTGCACCGCCGGCTGCTTGCCCTCGTTGCTGCTGGGGGAGCTGAGCCCCGTGGCCTGCTGCAGCAGGAACTGCCGAGCCACCTGCAGAGCCTGCAAGAGAGACACAGGGTGGGCACGGGGAAAGCCATCCTCTTCCTCCTCCAGCTCCGCGCTGGCTCTCCATGGATTGGATTCACGGGATGGGGTGGATGCACGAGGAGGGCAGCGCTCCCCGATGTTCCTTCCTGCCGCACCAGGACATCCCAGCAGACACTACACTCTCCTCAGCCCCGTGGGGACAATCCTGGCCTCTTCCAGAAATCCCCACCCAGTGGGGAGGCCCAGGCCCAGCATTCCCATAAGGGTCATTCCCAAATCCCGGCCCTGGCACAGCCACCAGCTCCAGCATTCCCATGTCACAAGGGTCATTCCCAAATCCCAGCCCTGGCACAGCCACCAGCTCCAGCATTCCCATGTGATGAGGATCATTCCCAAATCCCAACCCCGGCACAGCCACCTGAAGCTCGGGCTCCTGGTGGATTTATTCCAGAGCCACCACCATGTTCCTGCTGCTGTCCCTTGTGCCCAAAGCCACTGTGGATATTTAATTTTATTAACTGGATTGTGGCATTGGAGCAACAGAAAGTTCCAGTCACCAGCCAGGTTTGGGTGAAGCCAAGTGCAGGATCCCACCCTGAATCAATCCAGGAATGTGTCCATATGGATTTGATGAGTTCAGCAACTCACACAAGTGACCACCATGAAACCTGATTGGTTTTGGGGGTGTTTGCCCAGAAAAAGTGAAGAGTTTCCTTGAGTTTTTGACAGGGATGAAGGTGTTTCACTGGGAATCACACAGAAAGAAGGATAAAGCAATAGAAATGGACAAAATGCACTTGTGAAACACACACAGGCACAAGAGAGCCACGCCCAGCACTGTGGGCAGCTGGAGAAAACTGGGGGAATTAAGGAAAATCCTGTGAAGAAACAAGGAGGAGAGAGGAGCAAATGTGAGCTGAGAAAAGGAGCTCGGGAGGCAGGGAAAGGAATAAAGCCCTAAGGAAAACAACCCAGTGCTCCCAAACCTGTTTGCTCCTTATTTCTGCTTTTAAAGGATTCTTTTCCTTCCTTCTGGGGTTTGGTTTTTTTTTTTTTTGGCATTTTTCTGAACAATCCTCACCCCTCCTTCCCTCCCAAATCCACCTGCACCTCTAAACCAAGGAGCACCCACCAAACCCCAACCCTCCTCAAATGGAGCATCCATAAAAAGTCATCCCCCGCATTTCAGGTCCCATTTTAGGTCCCTCCTGTGCTCCTCTACACAGGGAATTCTCGGGAAGAGCATACGAAAAGGAAAGGATGCCCAAGCTGTGCCACGTCTTTGTTTTGGTGGAAAATCCACCTGAAATGCTCCGTGCAGTGGACAGGCACCACCCGGGCACCTGGAAAATGAGAGGGAATTTTTAATTGGAGCCTGAGAGCTTAACAAACACAGCCTTACTTTGTAAAAAAATTATAATTTCATAGCAAGGGGCCCAAACCCAACACCCCAGACACAGCACCGGGCACACTTGGCTGTGTTTGTCACCATCACATGAACCAAACAACGCCAAGAAAATCAAAACCTAAGGAATTTTAGAAGCAAATGGATCCTAATTTCCTATTCCTGTGGTGAATTACCTGTGCTGCATCCCAGGATTGTGCACCCAGAGCTGCCCCACGGCCACTGAGCACCCCCAAAGCTGCCCAACCAGTAACTCCCAAACTCCCTCTGTCCAAACAATTAAAAACTAAGATCCTTGAGGACAAACACAGCAATTCACTGCTGGGAATCACTCATGGAACAATCCCTTGGTCCAGATCCCGGAGCCGCCGCAGCCCCCGTGTTTCTCCACGGGCATTTTTATTTCCCTGTTATTACCAGGGATAGATGTGCATCGGTAATGTGAGCACAAAAACCGTGTGACAGTTATGACAGCTCAAGGTCTGATATTTTAATTACTTTTGGAAATGAAAACAGTAATTCCAGTTAAAAGCCAAAGTGGAGGAATCCGCTCGGCGGCGGCTCAGCACCAGGCCCGATGCACCCACCAGGATGGGTGCTGCATCCCACATCCCCACAGCAAATCCCTGAGCTTTAGCTGCTTTTCCAAGGGTCCCCTAGTAGAGGTTTGCATGGATTTGGCTCCTCCATGTGCTATTCCTGCCGTGGATTTGGCTCCTCCATGTGCAGTTCCTGCCGTGTTTTAAGGACCGTCTCACAGAGGAGACCTGGCGAGGCCAGGCCCTTGCCCCGGCCTGGCAAAAACCAGCACAGTAGGGATGGAAAACACAGGGGGAAAAGGCTCAGGAACAGAATTCCAGCACACAAAAAGTGGAAATTTTTGTGTGCTGGACTTCTCCCAGACTTCTCCCAGGACTTCTCCCAGAATTTTGCTTCCCAAAGCCAAGGCCTGGCCGGGGTGCAGCCCTGCCCGGCTCGGCCCCGCTGCGCCGCATCTCAGGGGGGAATTTCATTCACTCCCCGCTGGCTCCCTCACTTTGGTGTGCTCTGAAGCACGAAATTACAAAGATTTACAGGAAAAAAACCTGACACGGCCTCACAATTGCACACAGGGGCCTCTCCAGCAGCGCCCCGGAGCTGCCCCCACCCTCCCTCCCTCCCTCCCCATTGCCCGGCAGCAATTCCCACTCCATTCCACTCCATCCCTGCAAACAGGGATAGGAACCTGTTGCACAGAGCACGTGGAGCAGCCAGGGCGGAATTTTGGGATGCAGAGCTGCATTTGTTGCCCAAACAGGGGCAGGAGGAGCAGCCCATGGATGGCGGGATGAAGCCTTTCCCTAGGGAAGGGTCACTCCCAGCCTCTCCTTGGGGCTGAGGAGGTGGGAAAGCAGAAGGAAGGGTTTCCCCATGGGAGTGGATAGGTTTTTACCTCTGTAAACCAGAGGAAAAATGATTCAAAAATAAAAATCAAGCCACATCCTGCTGCCTGGTGTTATCCAGGAGCCATCAGCACATCACCCGGAACTGGGAACGAATGGATTGTGTCCAACTCCTCCTGGATGGTTCCCTCTGATCAGCAAATGATCCCAGGAGAAGTTTGCAGTGCCTCAGACACAGCCAGAGCTGATGTGGTTTGGCTCGGCCCTCTCCAGGAGCAGCACATTCCAGGAACGGGAAGGGGATGGGGACCTGGACATTGCTGGGGGAGGCCCAGAACTTCCTTGGGATGTGCAGGGGGGCATGGAACCCACCTGGGATTGCAGGGAGAGGTGGGAGATGCTGGGATGGGGAGAGGGTCCATAAATACCCCAGCCACGCTGGGATTAATCCCACCCTGCCAGGACCCGCTCCCACAGCGCCGGAGCTTTCTCTGCTCCCGGGATACCCCCAGGGGTGCTCACCCCTCCCCTCAGACCCCAAATCCCTCCAGTTCTCTGGATCATTCTCCTGATTTCTCCCCACTCCAGCCTGCTACCCCTGGATGCGCTGGAGGCTCCTCCAGACCCCAAAAAGGGCAGATTTTGGCTGCTTTCCCCATGGCAAACACCACAAAATCGCCTTTCTCCCACAGGGAACACCTCCAGCCCTGGGAGAGCCCAGGGAGAGGAGAGGGCAGCTCCCATCCCATCCAGGGAGGCTGATTCCCACCCCAGCCTTGATTACTGTGGGATTAATGCCTCATCCCTGCCTTTTCCTCCTCAAAACCTGCCCCAGCAGAGCCTCTCCGAGGCTTCCTGATTGGGAAGAAGTTGGTGAAGAGCTCCAAAAATGTCTGGAGACATCCATGGGTCATCCTAGAAACAGGAGCCCCAGCCTCCCAAAAAATTTACAGGACAAAGGAAAATCTTGCCTGGCGTATTTGGGAGTCCCTTTTTAACCGGGCATTTCACTTTATGAGGATGGAGTTTTTAATTCCAGCCTGGATGCTCCAGTTGGGAAGAGCTGCCCAAAATCAGCTGAGGGATTTTCCACCTGGATCTCACTTTACAAGAATTTTTACCTTCCAAACAGAGAAAAAAATACCTGAAAAAACTCCATTAAACCAAGCACTTTGCATGGAAAAAGGGAGGAAGGGAGTCTGCATCTTCCTTTTTCCCTCCCATCCTTTTGGAGGATGGAAAGAGGTTGGGAAGGGCCGAAAAAAATGGGTAAAAAAAAAAAAAAAAGGAAGATTTTTTACACTAACCTCATAAAAATGACATCGTCACATTCCAGAATTAGAGCCATTAAAACAACACACAGGGATATTTTTAGCTGGATATTAACAGTAAATGATGCCATATTGAGGAGCACTTCCACCAGCCCAGCCCTGGCCTGGCCTCGCTTAACCAGAACCAAATGGCTCCAAGAGACCCAAATGAACAAAAAAAAAATGACACCGTTCCTCGCAAGAAAAGGAAAAAAAAAAAGTCCTTTTTACACCCAGCTCCGTGTCTGTGCCGCAGCCCCAGCTTTTCTCCCCTTGCTCCTGGATTTTTGTTCCTCTGCTCCTGACTCCTCGATCCTCACAGGTGAGGGCTTAAACCCAGCCCCACTAATTAAGGACACGAGGAACACGCTCCTGACAATCCCACCCTACGTTAAAAAAAAAGGAAAAATGGAAAAAAAGTGGAAAAAAAGGAGAAAAAAAAGAAAAAAAAAAAAAAAGCTCTTGCATTTGTCCTCAGTGAAATATTAAATATGAATCAGGGAAGTGAAGAGAGAGATGAGTTTCACTTAAGTGCTCCGGCCTCGTTTTTATCTTAAATACCCTAATAATAGAGGATTACACAATATATTTGAGATGTGATCACATGTTTTATGGAATGGTATCTCTCCCAGGGCAGCAAAGTGCCTCTCCTCCCCCCTCCACACCCTTCCCCAACTCCCAAAAAAGTCCCGTTTGCTCCTTCTCCAAAACAAGCCTTATTTTTGTTTATTCCTCCCCACTCCTTTTGACGTCTGTCTGCAGCAAGCTGAGAATTCTTTTTTTTGGTGGTTTTTTTTTT
>VZRN01001709.1:76210-88097 GCA_013397935.1 Dasyornis broadbenti
CCCGGGAGCCCCGCGCTTTGCTGGAGGGCACAGACAGAATCATGGAGCACCGCAGCAATCTCCGAGTCCTCTTTAGCTGTCCCAGGAGGAGGCAGATCTGAGGGAAGGCAGCGCGGAAGATGCCTGCAGCAATGTCAGCGCTAGAACAGCCGGGCTGACAGGATTCAGAGCAGGGATTAAGGTTGGGATCAGGGATGCAGGGGAAATGAAAAAAGGCTCTGGCTTCCAGGCGTGTCTCCGTCGTGTTTGTGCTCGTGTTTGCCGGGCATGGACGAGCTCCGGGCTTTCAGAGGCTCCCGGAGACGCCGGGGCTCAGCTCGGAGCCGCAGCCGGGGAGGGAGGAGGCTCTGGGGACATCCTGCTGTCCCTGGAGCGGTCAGAGCCTGGCAGAGCCAGCCCTGCCCCGTGGGAGGATGCACGGAGCATCCCTGGATGCCTCAGGAAGTTTCTCAGGAACATCTCAGGAGTTTCCAAAATGTCCCTGTTTCACTTTCTGACCAAATTTTGGGCTGGGACATCCCTGCCCTCCTCCTGAGCCGGGGCACCGAGGTGGTGACAGCAAAATCCACCCGCAAATCCCTTTGCTCCAGGGTGGTTTTATTCTGAGTGGGAAAGCAGAGCAGCCGCCTTTCCCTGTGCTCCAGACCCTGCGAAAATCAGGATCTTGGGAACCTCAAGGAGAGGGAGAAAGGAGAGGGAAAAGCCAGGGCACTGGTGCAGGACCCTGGCACCTGTGGCAGCTATCCCCGGAAAGGGGCTGCTCTTTGCACTCCAGCAATCCCAAATCCCGCTCTGGGTCCTCCCCTCTCAACTGCAGTCCCCAAAGGGTTCGTGTTGGTGCATTTCTCCCGGATGAGCTGGGAAAACAGGAGCCATTCCCAGAGGGATGCTGAGGAACGCCAAACCAACCTAAAAATGATTTTTCCAAGAAGAGAAAGTGCCACTGTCTTTGGAGGAGGCTGAGAGTCCTCGGCCGGGCTCGGGGCTGAGCCATCCCAGGAGCCAGAGGGGGCTCCCCCTGTGCCCCCAGACCCCTCCTCCCACTCTGATCTCCAGGGCAGGCTCGGGGCTCTCCCGTGTGGCAGAGGCGGTGCCCGGCCCCAAACCCTCTCCAGAGCTTCAACCCCCAGGCTCCGCAGGCTCCAGCAGCCAGGAAACACTTCCAGTACAGGCCAACCTCCTCTCTCTTCCCTCCAGCCCATTTCCCTGCCTTCCTGGCCTCTTTTCCCCTCTCCTATCCCCCCAGAGCCCATGAACTTTCTCCCGGTGCTGCCCACCCTGCTCGGGGTTCCTGCCCTCGCTTTGTTCCCTGTTTGCACCCCAAGCATCCTTTCCTCCCTCAGCCTCTCGAGGGGGCAGAGCCCCGAAATCCCCGGAGCTGCTGGAGACACCCTCATGGATTCCACACTCCAGCATCCTTCTCCTCTGCACCTCTCCAGCTCTCTCATTCCGAAGCTCCTTCTTTTCCCTCGCTGAGATACAAAGGCACCAAGTTCTCCTTCCCATCCCTCTTTCCCCTACTCCCCTCCCCTCAATTCACCCAACCCTCTCTTTTCCATGCGGGCTTTTTTTTTTTTTTTTTTTCTCCCTTCCTTCTTTCCTTCCTACCCCTCTCCCCACGTTAATTTTTTATTTTTTTTTTTAATTTAAGTTTTTCTTTTAACTTTCAAGGTCACCACGGACAGACAATGCCACCAGTGCCTGTTTGATATGTGAGCGCTATTGGCGTCCATTGCCACGGTTTCCGTGGTAACACAGTAACCATTAATTTTCAATTAAAGTAGACAAAAAGCCCGATGACAGCTCCAGGTCTGCTGAAGATGTCAAGAATCCGTATTAATATACAGCAAGAGAGCATAATTGTGTGTCCATCTTCCCGAGCAACGAAAATGGAGGGATAATTACCAGCTAGAAAGCCACTCTGTAATTTTGTTCTTACTGTCACCACAACCCTACATATTAGCATAAATTAAAAGCAGGGTTTATTGTTACCAAAGTGCATTGATATTTCCAGCCTATTTTCTTCCTTTTAACTGTTTGTTGTTGATGGGTGACTCCTGGACACGCGGTGGGTGAGCCCACGGGAGCGTTCGGGATGCCAGGAACGAAGATTTTGCGGTGCCACCCAGGTGGAAGGAAGGGAAGGGAGGAATCGCAGCTCCACGTGCAGCACTTTTCCCGTCCTCCACATCCAGGATGAGCTCCATGCCCAGCATGGATCCCAACTTCTCCACGTGTCCCATGCCACATCCCTGGGTTTCACCACGGAGCTGGAAGTGCTGCAAGTCCCCGCTCGGTGACAGCCGAGCTGAATTCATGAATTTGAGTGAATGGAAAAAAAGTGGGTTCCTTGTATCATATCCAGGGAAAGCTGTCCTTCAAACGGGAATTTAGTGTAATTACCCTTGGGGGAGCGATCCTCAGGCAGTCAGTCACAACACTGACCTGCTGCTGGGAGCTGACAGGGAAATTACAGCCTGTGTGCTCAACAAAAGGGGCTTCCTTCCTTCCGAGAGGGACATGAAATGCTCAGGCTTGAAGAGAAAAGTGGTGGCTTCAATCTGTGGTTCTCCTTCGCACGGGAGAACCGAGGCAGGGAGGGGAGTGGGTGTTTTATGGGATGGAAAAAGAACCGAGAAGCTCCGGATTCCCACTGAGGGGAGAAATGGGTTCTCAGGATTGGTTTGGGGATGGGAATGGTGAAGAGCGGGCGGGAGTGGCCTGGCACAGAGGTTTGGCACAGCCCTGACCCCCTGCAGGGGCAGGGGCACGGCACCAGAGCCACCACAAGCTCCGTCCTCAGCTGTCACCCCCAGGACCTGGCGGTGTCACCCAGATCCAAGGCTGGAGGTCAGCACTTCTTTCCCACACGGAGAAACCTCGGTGCTTCCCTCTTGGACACCAGGAGGGACTCTCTGATCCATTGCTTTGCATCCACAGGCACTCAGGGGGTGAATTCCCACTGGAAAACCCAATCGCAACACCCACGGTGACGGCGGGGGGGATCAGTCAGGATAAACTGGTACTCAGAAAAGTACAAAAACAGAGAATTAAGCACTCGATTTGTGAGGATGATGGGGAGGAGATGGGTTTGCCTGGAATGCTGCATCCAAGGGATTCCCTCCTGCGCCCAGCAGGCCAAAGGGACTGGGAGTGAGAAGGAAAAAGGTCAAATAGAACTTTTTTCATTTGGAAAAGGCTTGGTGCAACAAAGCGAGAGTCGTGTCTGAGCACAAGGTTGGGGTAAAAAGCAAAACCAAGGTGGGGCTGGGGATGCTGTGGGGCTGTGCCAGGTGCCCGCCCTGCCTGTCACCCATCCAGGGACATCAGCCACCTCAGGGAGCTCAAATCCGAGCAGGGAAACACGACAAAAGGTTTGGAAAAGCCCCAGGAAAGGCTGGAGGAGCTGGGTGTGTTTAGTCTGTCCCTGAGCAGGGCAGGTGATAACGGCCCGGCTGGATAAAAGGTGAGCACAGGGATCAGCTGCTCCCACATTCCCAGCATGGGAGCCCGGGAAGGGGCTTTGCTGGCAGTTTTGGGGTGGGAAAAGCTTGGCTTGAAGGGACCAAGGGCGATCACGACCTTTCACAAGGTGCTAGAGGGAGGTGTCAATGCCAAGTGTGAGAGACCTGACCCCCTGAGCATCCCCCAAGCCGGTCTGGAATGGGATTGTTCCCGTGGCAGGGCTAAAATGGGAATTTCCAATACAAACTTCATGATGCTTCAATCGCCAGGGGGGCTGAAGGGGCAGCTCAGGGAGTAGTGAGGGTAAATAAAACAAAAATTGGCCAAACTGACCCATTTCAAAAGTAGGGAATGTTTACAGTGGGAATAAAGGAACAGGAACAGGCTGGGGTGCTCAGAAATGGGGGGCAGCTCTCCACAGGGTTTTTTTGGAAACATTTAGAGCCTCTCACACATCAAATCTGACAACAGCGTTCAAAGCTCGAAAGAGAATCAGCTGAGTTTCTGTAAACAAACCCCTCCTTCAGTGGAAGGGTTTTTCTGCCAGACTCCAGTGTATGAGAATTAAAATAAAAGTTTCCTTTTCTTTTGAAATGGTGGGATCGCTGCTGCTGCTGAGCCTCTGTGATGCCAGCAAGAGTTTGGGACTGCAGCAACTGGAATTCTCAGTGGGTCAAGGGGAGCTTCTGTGGCTAAAAACCAACACAGAAACACAGAAAAGTTTGGGTTGGAAGGGACCTGAGAGCTCATCTCATTCCAGTCCCCTGGGATCTGTCCTGGATGTGGCAGGAGGAGTTCTGAGGGCACCTGGAAGCTCTGCCTGTGCTGTTGGGATCCCTCAGGATGAGGGAAGGTGCTGGAGGTGTTTTTCACATGCCCAGCTCAGCTGATGGGGCAGGAAAAAAGCCAAATTTGGCTTCTTGTCCCATAAGGGTAAATCCAGAGCAAGCCCCCTCTGCCTGCACCTCCCTCCCCGGGACAGGCTGCTCAGCACCCAGGTTTTGTTTAGTTTAGGGGGAAAAGCCATCCCGGTGATTTACGGGGCAGGGCTGGGAGGGAAGGTGACAGAACCGGCTTTTCTCCAGGAAAGTCTCTGCTCCCTCTTTGTGGGCGGGTTCTCCCGGCCCAGCAAGGGCTGACTGACCCCCAAATCCTCCCCCTCGCTGGACCCCAGTGTGGGACCCCAGTGTGGGACCCCCTGGAGCTGAGCTCGGTGCTGGAATGGGAATGTGGCGAGGACGGATTGCGGGAAAAGCTGGGGCTTGCACCAAAACGGGGCCGGTCGTGACTCCCAGGGACACTGGCATCAGGGACACTGGGATCAGGGACGCAGGGTTTTGGGGCTCAGGGGCTCGGGGCTCAGGAGTGTGGGGCTCAGGAATGCTGGAATCAGGGATGTGGGATTTTAGGGCTCAGGGGAGCAGTAGCTCAGGGGCTCAGGGATGTGGGGCTCAGGTATGTAGGGCTCAGGAGCGTGGGGCTCAGGAGTGTGAGGCTCAGGGACACTGGGATGGGGGTTTCAGGGGTTTGAGGCTCAGGGACTTGGGGGGCTCAGGAGTGTGGGGCTCAGCAATGCTGGAATCAGGGACACAAGATTTTAGGGCTCAGGGATATCGGGCTCAGAAGTGTGAGAGCACTGGGCTGGGACACTGAGCTCAGGGCCACTGGGCTCAGGGACATTGAGATCAGCGATGCAGGGTTTTGGGGCTCAGGGTTTTGGGGCTCAGGGCCACTGGGCTCAGGGACATTGAGATCAGCGATGCAGGGTTTTGGGGCTCAGGGTTTTGGGGCTCAGGAGTGCAGGGGCTCAGGGACACTGGGCTCAGGGACACTGGTTTTGGGGCTCAGGGACACAGCTTTTGGGGCTCAGGGCTGTAGGGCGCACATGACGCCCTTGCTCTCCCTGCAACCCCAGGCTGCTGCAGGCCCAGGGCAACCGGGGCTGAGCTTTGCCTGTCCCTTCCCGGGCTGTCCATCCCTCCTTCACCCCTTCCCTCCGCGGGGCTCGTTCCACCCGCAGCCCGTCCGGGGCGGGGGCTCCTCGGGGGCCGTTTATCTCCCGTTTAGCGCCTGGCACGGCCATCCCTGCTCCCCACCCTGCAGGGAAACACCGCCGCTCCCCCAAACCACCCCCGGGCTTCGGCCCCAGACGTGACCCAGGGACCCTGCGACACCCAAAGCCCTGAAACCGCCCCAGCCCACGCAGGCAGAGCCAGCAAAGGGTCAAAAAGCTCGCAGGCCTCCTCTCCCCCCCTGGATATAAATACCAGCCTACCAGTCGACACAGAGTACATACATCTTAAACAAACACTTGGCCGGGCTGTTTATCTCCACAGCCTTTAAACAAACTCTTTCAAAGGTTTCTGCTGATATGAGAGATTTACTGAAAACCATTCGCCCTTCTTAAAAGCCTCTCAGTTTATGCTGCTCTGGGTGAAACCAACGGTGTTTGAGCCTGGAGTTTTCTGTCTTCTGACCACATGTTTATCCGAGGGGCCACTGCTGGCTTTGATACGAGAGCAGCACGGACACAAATCTTTACGAGGGAAAATATAAAATAAACTCCCCAAGCCAGGGTGAGCGTGTGCGTGCGTGTGGCACGGGCAGAGGGGAGCGGGCAGGGAGGGGAGGAGGAGAAGGTTTGGCTTTGGTGGGGTCACAGAATCCCAGAATCATTGGGGTTGGAAAATCCCTCCAGGATCATCGAGTCCAACCTGTGCCCAATCCCCAGAGCATGTCCAGTCATTCCTTGGACACCTCCAGGGATGGTGACTCCAAACCTCCTGGGCAGTTCCAAAGCCTGACCACCCTTTCCATGGAGAAATTCCTCCTGAAACTCCATTCTCAGCATGTCTGCCCTGTGGCTCCAGTATCCCATGTTGCTACTCCATCCCATCCCATACATTATTCCAATGCTATTTTTCATCCCAGTGGCGGCTGCAGGGCTGCCTGAAATTCCAAATTTCCCTCAGCCCTGACTGTGACAGCCAGCCCAGCATTCCATGGACGTGTCACTGTCGCTCCTGCTGGGTCACAGAGCAGGTGCCATGAAACACTGGGAAAACCGGGGAACATCGGAGTTACCGCCAGAGCAGTGAGGATGAGGGTGAGGGTGAGGGTGAGGATAAGGATGAGGATGAGGATGAGGATGAGGATGAGGATGAGGATGAGGATGAGGATGAGGATGAGGATGAGGATGAGGACACGTGCAGCTCAGGCACTTTTTCCTGTCTCATTTTAAGCCCCATTTCCCAGGCTGGGAGCCTGAGGCAGAGGAAAATGATGAGCTCAGGGACACTCGGGAAGCAAATGGGAGGAATTGAACCAGAGTTTAAGTACCAGAGGATCCTGCTTTGAGGAAGGCTGAGCAGCTACTCCTGACTCCAACAGAAAAATGGGATAACAGGCTGAAAGTGCTTGCAGAGGAGCTGAACCGTGCAGTGGGAAGAACATTTGCCCTCAGTGTTTTGAAATCACCCCTTGACTTTACCTGGGGCTCTTTGTCCCGCCCCAGGTGCGTCATGCCCACTTGGAGCTCTCTTGGCAGCCCTGCCACGACTGCCAGGAAAATTTGGAAAAAGATGGTCCCCACCCCAAACACCCTGGATCTCGAGACAGGGTAAAATATTCTTTTTCTTTGAAGCAGTTTATGCCTCTTGTCTGGTGTTTTCTCAGGCAGCAGCTGAGCCCTTGAGGTGCTCCTGTGCGGTGCCGAGCAGGAATCCGCTCCTGGCTCCCGGCAGCTCTGCAGCGTTCCGTGTCATTCCTTGTTTACTGTCCTCCCTGGCTCGTGACACACTCAGGCAGGGACCTGTTTGTTGTCACCGTGACACCCACGTTGGTAAACAAGGCGAGTTTACCCAGCCCTCAATCAGGGAGCTGCCGGTGGCAGGGCTCCGCTTCCAACGGCACAACAGCCTCGGGATAACGAGGGCTGGGAGCCCTCTGCCTTCCAGATCCGATACCCTTGGGGTCCCTGCCTCAGCCAGAGGACAAGGAGCTGCTCTTGCGTCCCCAAAAATCAGCACGCTCCGCTTCAGGCTCTGCAGGAGAAGTTTGCAACCAGGCCTGGGGCTCCTGAAGGTTTTATTTTCTTTTATTGCCATGTGAATATTTTTCTCCTCTGGGGCTCCCTGATCTCCCGGGGTTTTAGCAGGAACAAAGCCACGGGACAGGTTTCAGAGTAAACAGCAGCCACCACCAAACTCGTGACACAATTGCAAAAGCCATGGCCACCCAGCCACGCTCGGAGATGTGACCTCGCTGCCCTGCAAAGCGAGAGGGCCGTAAAGAAAACCCCAGCAGATGGATCCTGGAGAGCCACTGCAGCATCGTGGCCTGGCTTTCCAGAGGTTTGGAACGAGCTGGAGGCCCCACGTGGGATTTGTGAATGCTGGCATTGATGGCACAGCTTTTCCATCCCTTCCCCGGCCCCTCCGCTCCTGGCGGGAGAAGCTCGGAAGCTTCTGGGTCTGTGGTGAGCCCGAGGTCTGGGGCTGTGGGGAGGAGGAGGATGGAGAGAAGAGTTCCCAGATGTCTCTGCACATGGAAATGGGGCTGCCCAGGCTTCTCCAGAGTTTTGTGTGCTCTGCATTTAGGAGAAACCCGGCCAGAGAGCAAAGGTCGGGGCAGAAATGCCGGTATTTATTTATCCAGGAGAACTGCGCGAACAACACGGATTTGGGAGCCTTTCGAAAGAGCAGAACTTGCCCCACAGAGCTGCTAAACCAGTTTGGTGGCGACACTCCTGCTCACACGGGGCAGGAGCAGGGACACTGGGAGAGGCAGCTGGAACCAGAGCACCGCATCCCACCAGGGCACAAGATCCCACCAGGACACCACAATATCCCACCACAGCCCCATATCCCACCTCTCCTCCCAGGAGGCGGCTGGTCATTCCCAGGAATCCCCCACAACTCATCAACCTGGGCTGAGCAAAGCCCAAGCAAAGGCCTAACACTGGGGTGAGGGGCAGGATGAGCTCAGTTCCAGGTGTAAACCAAGGGGGAAAAGCAAAACCTTGCTTTCCCAGAGGGAAAAGCTTGGAGTGTTGCCTCCAGGCTTTTCAGAACGTGGATTTATGGTGTTTGCTGTAATGGGTGGGTTGGTGTCTCCCCATGGGATCCATGAGCATGTTTGGGATCCCTGTGCCAAGCCCTGCCTGTGGCCAGCCCCCAAATCAGGGACCACTTTTGAGAATTCATGGCCATCATGTGCAGCAGCCTCTGTGAGAGTGATGTGGGCCTGAGAGCGGAGCCCAGAGCAGGTCTGGGGGGCACCAGCCTGAAATCATCCCCAATTTGATCCCATTTTAGTGCTTTGAGCAGGGCACCGGTGACCACAGCAGTGGCCAGGCAGGCAGGAGGGGCAAAGCAGGAGCCAGACACACCCTGGGCTCCCAGAAGTTTCTGGCAGTTCAGAGGGAAGCTGTTCATGACAAAAGGACTTTCTCTGAAGCCTCTCTCTGCTGGTTGGGTCCTGCAGGAGGACGGGATTCGCACCCACCCCGATGCTTTCCTGGCAGTGCTGTGGTGAGCAGGGCTCACCTGGTGGTGGCTGCACCACGTGGTGCCACCGGGGCATCATCCTGGGAGCTGATTTCCTTGGCTCCTGGGGCAGCAAAACCCCCACAGCGGGGGATTTTTGGGCACCATGTGAATCAACACAAGCTGGGCACGGCAATGAGGCCCAAGGCCTCACCAGAGCTGGGCACAGCAGTGAGGCCTAAGGCCTCACCAGAGCTGTGGCTATAAAAGTTCAGCTGGGCTCTCCCCATTGTTTATTGGGGGAATCTTGCCTAAGAACCCCCTGAAGGAATGACCAAAACCTCAACACCTCAACCCAGCCAAGGCTTGGGAGCACAAAGAAATCCAGGCACAATCTCCAGCCCATCAGGGCGCGGCCGCCTCAGCTCCCGCAGCCTCTGCAGCTCATTTTTCGGATGCCCCCGCCCTCCCCTTTGGGCTGCACCCACTGTGGGGGCTCAACTCACCCCTGTGACACCCCCAGGGCTGCCAGGAGGGGCTGTCCCCTGTCCCCTGCAGGTGGTGGCCCCGCCGTGGCAGCGGCAGAACGGGGGCAGCGCCACCGGGCCCCCGAGCGCGGAGCGAAGAGAAGCCTTTTTGTTCACATGTGTTGGCTCAGCTCAAATAACTCATCGGGGACCCGGGCTGCAGGCTGGAACGGGAAGAAACTCTCTCCAGATGAAAGGATGTCAGAAAATTGTATTTAGTCAACTGCGTGTGTGTGTTAGAAAGGGGCGGAGGGAGGAAGGGGCCGCGGAGGCTGTTACTGGGACTGACTTTCTGACTTCTTAACTTGTCAGCATATCCTAAAGTTAAAAATGCACATGCACACAGGCCTGCAGCCAAAGAGGCTGTCTAGCCGCAAATCCAGATGTGGGGGCCACGGCGCTCCCGCCAGCCCCGCTCTCCCTGAACCGACTTTCAGACTAAACAATTGTGACTTGGCTGTGAGAGCAGCGCAATTCCAGATGCTGCTTTCCTTGCACGTTGTTTTAATTGGGCTGGCAGGCGCAGGGGCTCTTTCAGTGAGAGCAAAGCTTCCCCACGGGACCGCAGTGTTTTGGCAGAGCTCCCACGCTGCTACCTTAAGAGAGAGGGGGGGGGGAAGGAGAGGGAGAGGAGGGGAGGCAGGGAGGTGATGGTGGGGAGAAAAATTGCGAGCGACTTTCCGAGGTGTTTACGGCCGGGAGCGGCCGCCGCGCTGGGGCTTTATCTGCTGGAATTCTCACCTGCTTTGCTTCGGGATTTCTTTCGGGGTTTGGGTTGTTTTGTGTCCCCATGGAAGAAACGAAACTATCGGGACATGGGGGCGTGCCAGGGTGGGGATTGGCAACCCGGGGTCAGCAGGGCCAGGACAGGCCTCAACGAGGGGCAGCGTCCAAAGCCACGGAGGCTCTTCATGCTGGCCATTCCCATGGCATTTCCATAGGGATCTTCCCCGACCTGTGCTGGTCATTCCCATGGCATTTCCACAGGGTTGTTCCCCCATCCCTTCCCAGACAATGAGGGAGCCAGAAGTTCAGCTCCCCCTCACGCTGGTAGAGCAGGACACAGTTAGGGCTGTTGAAGTCACTCCAAATCCAGTCCTAAGGAATGACAGTGCTGAGGGAAACCCCAAAACCTGGGTGGGAACACCCTCAATTTGTCCTGCCTCAACTGCCCCAAAAGTGGGTTAAATCAGCTTTTTTGGGATCCCTCATTGCCATGCACGCTGCTCCCCTGTTCCTCCCTCTTCTCCCACAGCACACCTGAGGAGAGGCCTCCCATCTGGGCCCTCACAGGTTGACCCAGGGGGTCCCTGTGCCATGGGGTGAGAGCCCAAAAGCTCCTTTCCTCACCCTGCTGTGGGGTGAGACCCCAAACTCTTGTGTCCCCGCCCTGCCGGGGGTGCCGGCCCCGCCGCTGCCAGCTCTCGGTGACTCAACAGCACAATTTTAGCCTGGGCCGGGCTCCTCTCCCGAAGGCAGCCGAGCCAAGGGAGGCACAGCCGCCGCCAGGATGGGATTTTAAGGTAGACTCCGGAAAAAAACCCCAGGAGCCCCTTGGAGAGCATGGGAGAGACAAGGGGAACTCAGACTGGAGCACCGAACCCACTCCTGGCAGCCCCCAACCCACTCCTGGCAGTCCCTGGTCACTTCCAAAACATTTAGGATGCAAAAATTCAGCTTTTTTATTTTTGGAGGGGGTGATAAAATCCCAGGAAATGCTGCCTGGCTATGGGGAAGGGGTCGGGCACCTCATCCCCTCCAGTGGGGCCTGCTCTCGCCGCTCCCCGGCTTGTTGTCCCCAAATCTGGGGGTCTAGATTCCGCCTGGATGCTGGGAAGAGTTGGGAAAGGCGAGTCCGGCACTTTCAGAAGCGACAGGTACTTCCCATCCACGAAAAACAGGGCAAAAAAAATGGGCTTTTGGGTCGGGGGGCTCCGACAACGCAAACAGAGCGAGGAACTGAAAGTGCTGCCCCAAACCCAGTCTGGCTCCTGGGCCAAGTGCACTGGGAATGTTAAAAAATAATCAGGAAGGTTTTCTAGACAGGGAAAAAAAAAAAAAAAAGTCCCAAACACATCCTTGGCCTGTGCCCTTACAAGTCCCTTAACTCTTTTTTCCCCGCTAAATGGAGAGGGAAAATAGTGGTTTTTTGGGGTTTTTTTTCTTGCTTTTTGGGGGGTTGTTTGTTTGGTTTGTTTTCCAACCTTGGCCTCATTAATTTCCAAGCAAAATTTCCCCCCAATAAAAGGCAAACATGGAAAGAAAAACAAACTATTAGAAAAGAGAGGAGGGAGGAAATGTTATTTAAAAGGTTACCAGACCACATCATTTTCCAATGATATTATATACTCCCTGCAGTATCCAAAATATATATGGGATTTGGGCCAAGAATGTAAAAAAAAAAAAAAA
>VZRN01001709.1:88142-101671 GCA_013397935.1 Dasyornis broadbenti
AAAAAAAAAAGGAGAGGAGAAGAAGGAAGAAAAAAAAAAGGAAGAAAAAACACCCAGCGTAGACACAACATCTGGACAGAGGCTGAACAAAACCTCCATTTATCACACTTAATCCTGCAATGAAGCAGTCAACAGTTTACTTCTGTTTTGCTAATTTAGCTGCTTTCATGCTTCCGAGGTGGAAAAGCCAAAGGAAAAGCTTGGAATTAAGTGTCACTTTGTGAAGCTCCTTCTCTTTTTGCTCTGTTTCAGGAAACTTTCCTTTCTTTTTGTTTTAATCCTGTTATTTTATTAATTTCACCTTCCCTGCCTCTCCTGATTTTTTTTTTTCTTTTTCTTTCCCTTTTTCCTGTTGGAAAATCTGGTGGCACAGCACCCATGGACAGAACTGGTGCCCACAAACACAGGGGGAACCCCCTGAACTCTGCCCCAGTTTCCACCCAAACCCCAGAAAAGATCCAGTGCCAGTGGGATTTACACCCCTTCCCATCCTCACCACACATTCCCGTGCCTTTTTCTCCAGGAATAATTCAACTTTCCATTGAAAACCAAACTATCCCAGGGCTGGGGACGCCCTTCACTTCTAAAAATTGGGAAATCCAGGGATGAATATGGGCTCATTCCTCACCCCCGCAAGTTTTTGAGGAGCACCGGGGCTGTTCCTTCATTTTCCCCGGAGAAGAGGTCCCATTTTCAGCGGAGAAAACCCCATTTCCTGCCCTATTGCGGTGCAAATGTGCGTCCATGTGTTCGCCTGGAATTCCCGCAATGAATTCCAGCGGCTGATTTCCCTGTCCTCGGGGCCAGGCTCTTCCTTCCGACGAGCTCCAAAGTACCCGCAGCCTGTTTGGGGGCTGGTGATGATAACCCCAACCACAGCCCCAGCCACAGCTCATCCCATCCCCCGGGAGTTCCGCCATCCCGAGGATTCCTATGGATTTATGAGCCCAAACTGGAAAACTTTCGGCTGCTGAAGCTGCATCACCCAAAGGATGAGGAATCTGGGGCTCCCACGAGAAAGCTGGGTTGTCCCGCCCCGATTTTATTCAAAATTAAGGTGCAAATCCCCATTTTGTGTTGAAATTTGCGCCACTGTGATGGGTGAGGAGGGAAGAACCTCCCGGAAAATCCAGCTGGACCAGGGAATTCGCCCCTATTTATCAAACACAATTCCCTGCTGCTCTCGGAGCTTCTTCAGCTTATTTTTGTTGTGTCAAGAGCGAAAGAGACAACAAACATCCCTCCTCAGAGGTTTAATTAATGTTTGTTAATTCCAGAATAAGCAACGTCTCCGGAACGGCCTGGACGTGGACGCAGCCCTGGGATTTGGGGTTATTTTTGGGGCTGTCTGGTTCCCTGCTCTGGTTGTGCTTTTCCCCCACCCTCGATGTGGTTTCACGAGCGTCAAAGGCTTGTCTCGAGACCTGGAGCTGGGTTTGAAAAGAGAATTAATTAATTAATGAGCGGAGAGCTTTGAGATCGGCAAAGAAAAGGCCCTGCCAGAAGGATTCCTGGTTTTTCCTGGATTGCCGGTGTTCCGAGTGACACATCCCTCGTCTAACACACACATCGATCCCGGATTAGATAAGGAGCTGCACATCCAGGCTGGCTGAGGGAAAAAAAAAAAAAAAAAGCAATGGATGGAGCTCGGAAAAACGGGAGTGGGAAGTTGCCAGGATGGGTGACGCTGCTCCAGCCTCTATCCCAGCATCAACGGGATAATTCCATGAAAACCGAGGAACAAATCCCCCTTCCCTGTCTGCCCAGGGGATCCCTGGAGCCCTTTTGGGGCAGAAGGGCTGAATGCAGGGTCAGGTCTGCAGCTATTTAGGATTTCACGGATAATAGTGGGGCCGTAACAGCCACAGGATGGATTTTTCCCTGTCTCTGGAAGGGCAGGGGGACACAACTGAGTGGGATGGCTCCTGTCCCCACCTGCTTTGGGGGTAAAGGGTAAAATAATGTTCAGAGGCCTTTGGGCTCCTGGATTCTCCTCTAAAAACCCCCAAACCAACACCAAAGTGTAAGAGAACAGCCCTGTTTGCTGTGCCCTTGTCCTGTCCTTTATCTCCGAGAATATTCCCCATTTTGCTCCACCCCAGCAAACTTCTGCAAAGCTTGGAGCTATTTCCCTGCAGGGATTTTCCCAATTTCTTTCCAGGAGCTTGTCTTGGGTGGAAACAAGGGACCCACACTGCTGTGCAGCAGTTCTTCCCTCACGTACCCAACTCTATCTCAATGTTGGGATATTTTTCAATCCCAGTGTCAAGGGATACTTTTCTATCCCAGTATTCTGGGATATTTTTCAATCCCGATGTTCTGGGTTGTTTTTCTATCCCAATATCGAGGGATATTCTTCTATCCCAATGGTGAGGGACATTTTTCGATCCAAATGTTCTGGGATAGTTTTCTACCCCAATGTCAAGGGATATTTTTCTATCCCAATTTTGAGGGATCTTCTATCCCAGTGTCGAGGGATATTCTTCAGCCCCATGATGAGGGATAATTCCCTAGCCCAATCTTGTGGGATATTTTTCCATCCCGATGTTCTGGGGTATTTTTCTATCCCAATGTTGCAGGATATTCGAGGGATATTCGTCAATCCCAATGCTGAGAGAGATTTTTCAATCCCAGTGGTGATGGGCACTTTTCTATCCCAACACTGAGGGATTTTCTTCAATCCCAACATCAAGGAATATTTTTCCATCCCAGTGTTGTGGGATATTTTCCTATCCCAACAGCGAGGAGTATTTTGACGCACCCAACCCATCCGAGCATCCCCAAGCTTAGCACCAACCCCAACCCAACCATTCCAGCAGCTGCTGACAAGAAATAACCCCGTTATCTTTTCCTGCTGGCCCAGCCGGGCTCTGTTGCGGAGCCTCCATTCCCATTCCATTCCCATTCCCGTTCCTGTTCCCATTCCCGTTCTTGTTCCCGTTCCTATTCTGTTCCCATTCCTGTTCTCGTTCCTGTTCCNTATTCTGTTCCCATTCCTGTTCTCGTTCCTGTTCCCATTCCCGTTCCCGTTCCTGTTCCTGTTCCCATTCCCATTCCCATTCCAGATCCCGTTCCAGTTCCCGTTTCCGTTCCTGTTCCTGTTCCCATTCCCGTTCCCGTTCCTGTTCCTGTTCCTGTTCCCGCTCCTGTTCCTGTTCCCATTCCCGCTCCTGTTCCTGTTCCCATTCCCATTCCTGTTCCTGTTCCCATTCCCATTCCCATTCCCGTTCCCGTTCCAGTTCCCGTTTCCGTTCCTGTTCCTGTTCCCATTCCCGTTCCCGTTCCTGTTCCTGTTCCTGTTCCCGCTCCTGTTCCTGTTCCCATTCCCGCTCCTGTTCCTGTTCCCATTCCCATTCCTGTTCCTGTTCCCATTCCCATTCCCATTCCCGTTCCCGTTCCAGTTCCCGTTTCCGTTCCTGTTCCTGTTCCCATTCCCGTTCCCGTTCCTGTTCCTGTTCCTGTTCCCGCTCCTGTTCCTGTTCCCATTCCCGCTCCTGTTCCTGTTCCCATTCCCATTCCTGTTCCTGTTCCCATTCCCATTCCCATTCCCATTCCCGTTCCTGTTCCTGTTCCCATTCCCGTTCCTGTTCCTGTTCCCGTTCCCATTCCTGTTCCTGTTCCTGTTCCTGTTCCCATTCCTGTTTCCGTTCCTGTTCCCATTCCTGTTCCTGTTCCCATTCCCGTTCTTGTTCCCATTCCCAGTGCCGCGGCGATGGAGCTCCCGCCACATTCCCACGGCTCTCCAGTGCTCAGCCAGCCCATTCCAGCCCCGGCCTGGCTCTCCGGGGTCACCCGTTCATGTTTACTGGAGGGAAGGAGGCCGCGGCAAACATTCCCAAACATTCCTGCTGGGTGTCTCAGCCGGCCGGGAGCTCTCCCACCGCTCTGGGCAGCCCTGGGAACAGCGGCCGGACATGGCACCCAGCTCTGCCCGCCCGCTGCAGGTGCAGCCACAGGGAACAGGGCCCTGGCGGCCCTTCTGGGGCCTCTTTTAGGGCACTGAGGTTTGGGGGATTGAGGATCGACCTGGAAAGCCTTTGGATGGAGCCTGACCACACCACCCCATTCCAGGATTTCTCTGGAGGAGAGCTTGACCCCAATCCTTTCACGCCCTCCCACTGCACCCTCAGGGGTTATCACCCACAACTCCCTCCCCAGATCACCAGGGAAGTTCCCTCCAGGAGTTTTTTTCCCCCCTCAGTCTCTCCTGACCCCAATAAGGCCCCAGAAGAGCCAAGAGCCAAGCACTGCTGCCCGGCCTTCCCTTCCCCAGGGCCAGCCGGGGCCCCCCTGCCGCTTTCCAGCAGGGAAACCCCCACACATCTGGCAGGAGCCGCTGCCCATCCCCGCCGGGCCGAGGAGGAGCTGCCAGCGAGGGCAGGAGGCGGCCGGAGGGGTCAGAGGGAGAGCAAACATCCTGGCCCTGCCAGCGCGGCCGCACAAAGAGCCTCTTTGGAAGTGGGGCCGAGCCCGTGGGGGCTCTGGGGAGGGAATTTGGCACTGCCTGCGAGAGCAGCTCCGTGCCTGAGGAGGTGTGGGAGCATCACTCCTTGGGATGGCGCACAAGGGATGCTCAGCTGACATCGGGATCCCCCAAATCCCAAATCCCAAATCCACCCCTTCCCCTCCACGGACAAAAAACATCAGAAAGAGGGGCTGTCAAACGACAAGCCCCGTGCTCAGCTGGAAGCTCCTCTCTCCATGCTGGGAAGGGAATTTGCTCCTCTCCCGCTGATCCAGGAGTGCTGCAGGGAGCGGGGCTCGCTGGTATTTACCGAGGCCGAGGGGCTGCTGGGGCGAGCGCTGAGCAAACAGCTCCGGAGCAGCCCCCGCCCGCCCGGAGAGCTCCAGGAACAAAGGAAACCTTCCCGGGCGGGCAGAGGGGACAAAGAGCCACCGAAATTCTTCCCCCAAGGCCACCTGTGGCAGGGATGGAGCGGGGGATGCTCAGAGAGTGATCCCAGGTGGGCTCGGGGTCACCTCGGCCTGGGCGGCCCCTGGGGACACGCAGGGGGACAGGGAATGAGCATTTCCCTGGGCCAGCTTTTCCCTGGACCCTTCTCTCACTGGGCTGGGTGGTGCAGACTCTGCACTTGCCCAGAAACCCCAATTTTGCTGCTTTCTGCTCAAAAAAGAGCAAGACAAACCCCTGGCTCAGCCACTCTTGTGTATAAAATGCTGCGGCCCAAAGGGACACTCACAGCCAGACCAGGCCAGAGCATCCCTGAGGATCCCAGGCCTCCCCTCCCGAGCCTGGCTGCAGCTCTGGCCGGAGCACTGGCGGTCCCTCCACCTCTGCTCCCTCAAAGCCGCCTCTTTTGGGGTTGTTGTCTGGTGCAGTTTTCTTTTTTCATATTTAATATTAATGGTAATGACTGTGGCAGGGAGATAATGAGCTCCCAGCCAGATTAGAAGGGGGTCGGCTCTTATCTGAGCCTGTTGAAGCCTCATGTCTTTCACCTGCTCCTTTAATATCCCCCATCTTTCATTCCTACCGCCGAGCCCCCTCCCACTGTCCTAGAACAAAAGGGGTATTATTGTCCGGGGTCTTTTCAGGCTGGAGCCAGGAAGACCTCCTCCCTCCCCCAGCCGCTCCCCGAATGTGCAGCAGTTTGAAATGAGCCTTTTTCCTTCCCCGGCAGGAGATTAGCTCGGTTTGACAAGGCGGTGAACTTTAGGCAGGGTGAAATGGGGTCTCCTTGGGGAGCGCAGGCAGTTCAGCCCTGACTAATTCTGACAAAGAGAGGCACCGAAAAAAAAAAAAAATCCCTGCCANTATACTTGCAAAAAAAAAAAAAAAAAAAAAAAAATTAAAATAAGAAAAACAAGTGAGAGCTGCAGAGGAGGCAGGAGAGGAGGGGAGGCTTGGGGGAAGGAGGGAGTGCGGAGGCTGGAGGGAGGAAGCAGGGATGGGAGGCCAGAGGGCACGTTCCCGAGTGGGGCTGGGCTGGAGCTCTGGGATTTGCTTCTTGGGGCTGGCCTTGGAGGAGGGAATCACCTCCCTGGGCAGCCCCAGCACAGCATGGGGTGAGCACGGCCAGGATTCACAGGGATCCTGCTCCTCCACGTCTGCTTTCTCCCGAAATCCCCTTTCTTTATCATTTTAAAGCTCTTTGGGAAGCCTTCAGCCTGAGCCCTGTGGCAGCAACACCCCAGACTTGCTTTGAAAACACAAACCAAAGCCTTGATCTGGCGTGGCTGAGAGGGTTTAAAAAAACAACAACCCCAAACCCTACAAAGTGAAAAATCGGGATTTGAACGCAAAGAAACCCAAATGATTCCATCTGAAGCTGCTGCCGGTGCGTCAGAGGCCGGAGTTTGTGCAGGGACTTGTGATGGTGACGTGCCCAGGGTGGAGGCTGTGGATGGAGCCGGGAGTGACGTAGGTGAGGGATTAGAGGAGAGATTGGCAGAGGGAAAGGCAAACGCTTTCCTGGGGCAGTGTCTCATCCAGGGGTGTCTTCCATCACAAAAAGGCTTTGAAGGGAGGCAGGGAAGGGTCTGGATGATGGGAATGTGACCTGCAGGGCTGGGAGGAACGAGGCCCTGCCTGTTCCCGGTGCTCGGGGCGGAGGAAAGGGAACATTTCCCTGTTCTTAACTTCACCTGGGCCCTTCCCAAACACAGCCCACGCAGGTGCTGCCTCACACGGTGCTGGTGGAGAATCCATTTGGGAACGTCCTGTTTCTCGTGGGGAAGGAAGGCACCGTGTCCTCCTGCAGCTGAGAAACTTCTTTAATTTAATCAGGATTTTAAGTCGCAGACGTTTACAGATGAGAAGTTTTGTGTCCCCGCTCTGCCCACAGACGTGCACAAATATCAGATGTATTTAGGATTATATTGTGTGCACAGCCTGAGTGGGAAAAGCAGGTGTCTCACACAGGTCTTGGTCGCCTGAAATTCCTTTTGCAAGAGGAGAAGGGGAAGAAGTGCCTGACAGAGGCCAGGACAGAGCCAGGGCTCTGGGTTTGCTCATCTCTCCAAAAGCCTTTGGTCCCCACAGGAAGGGACAGTCACGCAGCCTGTCCCTGAGCACGCTGCTGATCTGTCACTCGGGATGTTCCCATCGGAGCTCTGAGCCAGGATTCAGGCTCCAGACAGCGCACCAGGGCTGCTGCCACCCGTTCCTGCCGAAATCCCGGCCTGGCTGTGCTCAGAGGTGTGTTAACCTCAGCCAGCACCAGCCCTCCTCAGCTGCCACCCTCTGTGTCCCCTCAGCCCCGTGTCCCGCTGGCCCAGGGTGAGGTGACAACCCCAGCAGGCACCACCCCGCGCTCCGGTGTCCCTGCCCCTGTCCTGCAGGACATTTCCTGCCCGTGGCCCTGAAATCTGCCCGTCCTGCCAGGAGATTCCTCCCTAATGCTCATTAAGCCGCTTGCAAATCCCCGGCTGAACATGGCTGCACAAGTTTAATAAAGCGAGAGACAGATGCCATCAATCATCGGGCCCGCCACACATCTGGGGGAAATCCAGGGCCATTCCTCTCCTTTCTTCTCCCCACCTTTGTGTCCCACAAGGACACAGCCCAGGAATTACCAGGCTGATCCCATCCCGGGCTTCCTGCCCCGCTCTGTCCTCGTTCCCCATCACCCAAACCTTGCTCAAGTGGATATTGGGGTCTGGCACGAGCTGCTCTCTGGGCTGAGGGGTTTTGGGATTTCCATCCTGCTGTCCATTTTTGTGCCCTTTGGAAGTCAAGGAATGTCCCACAACGGGATCTCAGCACCCCCATGCTGGTTGTGCAAAGCAGGAGAGGGACCGGGGAGAGGGAAAAGGCACAGAGGAGGCAAGGAGGGGAGCAGGAGCTGGCACTTTATCTCTGCACATTCCCACTGCCCTCTCCTTTTTGGCACTGCCTTCTAGCAGGAAGATGATCCCTCAGCAGGGCCCAACACTCAGATTTTGGGGTTCAATTCAGATTGTGGCACCTACACTCCCCACCTGGAACAAATCCACACCTTTCCCCAGCGGCTTCCATTGAGTGGGAGATGACATTTCTGGAGCAGATGTTCCCTCTGGAGGAGCCAGGACCTGTCTGATGTGTCTGAGCACTGCCCAGCCCCAGGATGCAGCAGTTGTCCCCATCCTCTGCTCCGCCCTGGGAACAGGGAGCAGCTCCCATTTTTTTGTTTTACACCCTCCTGCCCTTCTAAAATCAGCATTGAAAAGCACAGATCCATCAGCTCCTCGTGCTGGGACAGAGCTCACCCACACTCTGCTCCTCCAGCTCTGATTTCTTTTCATTTGCATCCCTGGCAGGAAGGTGAGAGACAACTGAGAAGATCGGGGGGTGTGGGCTGATTGATTACCCCAATTTCTTTTTGGGCAGAGCTAACTTTTGTTCTGAGGGTGACAAGGCTGTGTGGATGCCATGGAATGGTGCCTGCGCTCGGATGTGATTTTACCGGGAGGTGGAAAATCCAGTGGGCATCGCCTTTGGATGGACACTCCCAGCTGAGCTGATTTCTCCAGGTCTCCAGGCTGAGCTGCTGTCACCAGGAGGACGTGGCCTCCTCCAGGCCTTTCCTGCTCCCAGGTGTGGGTGGTAACTCAGGCTGGGCAAGGAAAAGCCGCCTGGGGTGGGAAAAGTGGGGAAAGCGGCGCAAGAAGATCCTCAGCGGCCTAAAACCAGGCCAGGCCATGTGGGCAGACAGGTGGGACTCTCAGGGAGCCCTGAGGCCACACCGAGGATGGCAAAGGGCGCCATGGGACAATGGGAACGTCCCGCTTGTGCCTCAAACCTGACCCCAGCTCTCTCGCCGCTTCCCTGGGCTCTGATGGGAATTCCTGATGGGAATTCCCGGCGAGAATTCCTCTATTTGCTCGGTGAGGAGACCACAGGGAAACCAGGGAAAATAGCCCAGCAGGAGCCAGTGCTTAGCTAAAGCTGCCTGCTCAATCAAGTGGTCTTTAAGGGTTTAGGGAGGCTCTTTCCCCCCTGGTCCCCAGGGCTCTGCTGTCCCCTGGGTGTCACTCCGAGTGACAGACACGGAGCTGGCAGGAGCACGGAGCTCGGGCAAAGTCCTGCCAAGCCCCAAACTCGCAGCTCTGCTCGGTTTGGCAGAAGGCTGGATGTGTATTTATTGAAAAAAGGAAATAAAACAACAGCGAGATGGGAGGATTTGATGCTCTGAGCTCTTGATGCTTCGGCACAAGGATGGGTTATGGATAATGCAGCGCCGTGGGACGGGAATAATGCACGGGGTTTATTCTGGGTTTGTCTCCAGCGGCCGCCCAGGGATCCAAAAACGTTGGATCTGAGCTGTTTAGTGCATCCAGCTGGGATGCGACTGCTCCTGGGTGCCTTTCCCAGCTCGTGGGGGTGAATTCCTCTGTGGTTACAGGTCCTGCAAAAGCTGAGCTCTTCCCGCTTCCCTGAGCCCTGGGGGTGGCTCGGGTGGGATGTGGGACAAGTCACCCCCAGAGCCCATGGGAGGATGGGCCCTGTCCCACTTCAGGTGGATTTTGGGGTGGGAAATGGTGCCTGAAGGTGTTGGGATGAGTGAAGTTGGATTTGGGGCCTCCTCGCAGCAGCTCTGGATACTGGGATGCACTCACGGCTTGTCCTCCTCACGGTGACGCCGCAGGCTTCCCCCGCACCCCTTTGGCCTCCAATCGAGCAGAGGAAGGTGCAGCAAAGCTCCAGAGGCACGGGGAGGGCCGGATCCCGGGAAGGGCCGGGCTGATCCCGGCAGGAGCCGCGCAGTCCGGCCGGGCTGCGGCGCGGGCCGGCCGCCAAGCCCCACATGTGGGATCCATTATCCAGCCCGGCTTACAGGGGCTTCTCTCGCTGCCACTCACCTATCCCGCCCGTGTGGCAGCCGGGATGGCAGCGAGGTTTGCACAGCTGGAATAAATTGCAGGGAGGAGGAGGAGGAGGGGTTTGGGAGAGACAAAAACCAACATTGAACTCGAGAGGGAAGAAAGACAGTATTAGGGAAGGTAATGGAGAAAATGTGTGTGTGTGGAGAGAAGGGGGGATTTTATTTACACTCTGTTTGTTTGGGGTTGCCCACACACGGTGAGAGCTGGGCAGTGGCTGGGCTCCAAAATCCCGGCGGGTGCTTGGGTTTGGCTGGGGAGAGAAGCAGAAAGAGGGAAAAAGAGTAGGGAAATGGGGAAAGAGGGAAAAAGAGTAGGGAAATAGGGAAAGTGGGAGAAAGAGGTGGGGTTAGGCAAGCAAACAAAAGTGTGGCACTTGTTTGGGAAGAGAAGGAGTTGAGGCGATGGAGGATCTCTGGGATTGGTCATGGTGGTGACTGGACAGGGAAATCCCTGGACATTCGCCGTTCCCCTGTGGAAAACCACCGAGGCTGGCGAGGCCTTGTTGCCCCATCAGCCTCTCTGTGCACTCTGAGCATTCCTGGGGAGGGATCTCCCACCCCAGAGCTCCCCAGGGAAAGGTTTGATTCTGCCCCACTCTCCCCCCGCCCCACGCCGTGAAATATTGGAATTAATATCATAACACACCTTAATAATATTATCCCTGGTCGAGTCCATAAAAGTCCCCTCTTGCATTACAGCATTTGAGAGACTATTAAGTTTTAAGGCCACGAGACCTCCGTGAAGGAGAGAAGTCGTTTCCATTTTCCCTCTCTTGCCAGGGCGCTGGGGTTTATGGGGGTAGTCAGGAGCTGGGATTGATGAGCCCCGTGGCCACCTCGTCCCTCGGGAGGGCGGGGCCCAGGCCAGGGGTCCTAGGGGTCTCCCCAAGGATGGGGCTGCCAATAAAGGGGGCTTGGAGTGGCTGATGCTCTTTTTTTTTTTGGCTCTTCCCAAATCCCAGGTGTTTGGGGGAAATGAGGTGTGGGTTTGACACTCAAGGGTGTGAGGGTGTGGGGTGGGACGGGTGATGGGGCTGGGATCCTCCTTTGCAAAAGTGCAGAAAGGGTGGGAAATGCAGCATTTTGCATCGAAATGGGGACAGCGCCCAGCACAGCCTGGGGATTCTCCTGCCAAACACAGGGAGGTTGTGGACTCTTCTTTCCCTTTCCAGCCTCACTTGGGAGTAAAACCCCAACGGGACTGAAGTGAGAGGAGCTGATCCTTGCGGGGCCGTGCAGGAGCCGTGGGTGACAGCGGCGGTGACACGGAGGTGGCACAGGTTCACTGAGAGACACTTGGAAAATGTGGCAGGGAGGGAAGGCTTGGCAGAGCTCACAGGAGAGAACATCGGAGAATTTGGGGACTTGTGTGAGCTGCAGGAATTTCAGGGATTGTCCCCAAAGTGCGGTGAGGGATCACAGCCCAAACCTGATGTCACAAGGAGGGGACAGGAGGAGCTTCCCGGAAAGGTAAAAAGTGAAGTGAGAGGCTCAGATCAGTGAGAACAACCCTCAGTGAGCCAAACCACGAGGGGATCCACAGGGAACGGTGACAGGAAAGGGGAATGTGGAATTCTTTGCCTTTTACAGGAAAATCGTACTGATTTTGGGCGGCTGGATCAATCCAGATTCACAGATTTCTGCCTCGGTGAAGGCAGCAGAGTTGTTTGTGATTTACGCTGAGTTCAGAGCTCTGATTCGCCGTATTTAACTCCCCCATCCCATCCCATCCCATCCCATCCCATCCCATCCCATCCCATCCCATCCCATCCCATCCCATGCCAATCCCTGCAGGAGCTCAGTGTCATCTCTGGGATCTCAGAGTTCCAGCTCTTCACCTCTGCGTTGTTCTCCCAAAAACAGAGGCTGGTGAGAATTGTTGGGGTTTTTTTCCCTAAAGCAGGATTCCACAAAGCAAAACCCAAACAAATTTCACCCCAACCAAATAAAACACCCATCCTTCCAAATGGCCAAGGACATTTTGGAAACGGGACCACAGCGGGCTTGGAAAACCAGCAGGACAATTAAAAAAAAAAACCCCGCCTTTCCCATTTATTATTATGTAAAATCTGCTGCTCTTTAGGGCAATCTCATGATTATGAAGGGGTCAGGGGAGCTGATTTATGATTAGAGAGCTCTTGGCATGGGCAATATTGTATATGTTTTAATTTTGCACCTTAATAATCCATCCGACATGCAGCACTTGATTGTGGCTCTCATTCCTCACGGATCATTGTGCCAGGCTCCTTCACCTCCTCTCTCAACCTCTTCCCTGTGCCAAATCCAGCTTTTCCCTCTGGAATCAACCTCCCAAGAGCCCCCAGGGTGGCAGCAGCGTCGGGGCCTTGTCACCATGCGAAGTGACGGAGCTTCCTGCTCGCGCCAAGGGGAGGCTTCTGCTCCGAGGAAGGGAAAACCTGGTGTTTTCCTGGATTTCTGTGGGGAATTCTTCCTCTGGAAGGGAAAAAGAATTCCTGACTTTTTTTTTTCCTGAGGTTTTATGTGTGAAGATGCCTTGGTTTTGCTCCTTGGTGTGGTCGCAGGTGATGCTTGGAAGCACCAAAAAGAAATTTTTGCAGAGCCAGCACCTTGGGTCAGCGTGCCTGACAGGATTTGAGTCCCAGCCTGTGTCCAGAGGGGTGAAAAATGGGGAAATCAGGGCTGGTGGGTGAATTCTGAGCTGGGAAACCTCATTCAGGGAGGATCCAGGATGGTGTAGAGCTGGCTCAGGGTCTGTCCAACTCTGATTTCAGAGCATTCACACGCAGACCTGCTCAGAAGCACCAAAAAAGAGTTTGTGCTGAGCCACTGCCTTGAGTGACTGCGCCTGACAGGATTTGAATCCCAACCTGGGTCCAGAGGGGTGAGAAATGGGGAAATCAGGGCTGCTGGGTGAATTCTGAGCCGGGGAACCTCATTCAGGGAGGACAAATAACACTGATGGTGCAAATCTGGCTCGGAGAGTCTGTCCTGCTCTGATTTCACAGCATTCCCACTCCAACACTGCCCTGCTCAGAAGCACCAAAAATGAGTTTATGCTGAGCCATCACCTTTGGTGACTGTGCCTGACAGGATTTGAGTCCCAGCCTGTGTCCAGAGGGGTGAAAAATGGGGAAATCAGGGCTGGTGGGTGAATTCTGAGCTGGGGAATCTCGTTCAGGGAACACAAATCTGGCTGGAGGCAGCTCAGGCTCTGTCCCGCTCTGATTTCACAGCGCTCCCACTCCAACAACCCCAAGTGCCCTGCCCAGGACCCCCTCCTCACCCCCGGGGCTGTGTCCCCTGTCCCTCTGCCATCCCGAGGTGTTTATTGAATTGTTTTCGCTGCTCCTGGTGGCAGCGTTTCCCTGCCATTAAACCCTGCCAGCCGCGCTCTGACTGGGTAATTTAAAGCTATAGTTAAATTATGACTTCTCTGAACCTGTTGTGGCACTGACGCATAACCCTAATTAAATGATCGCATCCATTCCAAAGCCAGTCTTTTCTCCCCTCAAACGTTAATTACAACATAAGAGGCTTTAATGGCTCGCCTCACCTCCAGCTCCTCGAAAGAAAGGTCATGCGATTAATTTTCGTCATTAATCTTTTCCCAATGTGGACATTGTGCTGTCACTGGAGCCTATTAAACCCCCTTTGTCCCCCTCCCCTTCTTCTGCCTTCTCCCCCCTTCGTTTCTCCCCCCACCCCCAAGTGAATGAGAGAACA
>VZRN01001710.1:1964-143065 GCA_013397935.1 Dasyornis broadbenti
AAAAGGTATTCAAGCTACACCAGCATATTTAGAATTAAGCACAAAAGAACCTACTTTCTTTTCTCAAAAAAACCCCAAACAATGCCCAAACCAAAAAGAAAAAAACCCCCATAATATGTTTTTATCAGAATGCCCCTCAGATCATGAGTATATGAAGAAGATTTAGTTTCCATAATTTGATCCATCAAGTGTTTCCTAATAGACAACAAGCTCTCCCCCTTATTTGAGTTGCCTTTTGCCCAAATAAGTGATCAGAACCTCAGTTTTACTATCACTGAGAGAGTAGAATGTCCTGTCATCTTGTCAGATCACAGAATCATTCTATTGCGGCAATCATAGAATGGTTTGGGTTGGAAAGGACCACCAAGATCATTTAGTTCCAACCCCCACTGCCACGGGCAGCACCTTTCACCAGACCTGGCTGCTTGGGGTTCCATCCAAATTAGTCTTGAACACTTCCAGGGATGAAGTATCCACAACTCTTTTGCCAACATGTTCCAGTGTCTTGCCATTCTCGCAATCAAACTGGTTAGGCATGATTTTTCCTTGGCAAATCCATGCTGACTGTTCCCAGGATCTTCTTGTCGTCCATGTTCCCAGCAATGTCTTCCAGGAAAGCTTACTCTGATTTTCGCACGAGCTGATGCAATGCAGAACAACCTGCAGCTCCTGAGGGTGATCTGTTGACACATTCCAAACAGGAGTGAAGAGCAAAAATCACCTTCCTTTGGTCACTGGAGACTCTTCTCCTACAGACATGATTTTTCAGAGATGATAGAGATCAAACTTGCAAGGACTTTGTTAGCTCTTTCAGCACCCTCGGATGCAGTCTGATTCAAATTAACCCATGCAGGTCAAGTCCTTCCAAGCATTCCCTGACTGAGCCTTCATTTGCTGCTGGTCATACTCCTCCTCCCTGAACCCCTTCACAGGAGAACTCAGATAAGCTGAGGGAAAGAAAACAATGAGTGCTTCAGATTTAAAATGTTGGTTAAATGTCTACTTGTAAGGATGTTGCGTGTTCCACTCCTGTTGGTTGTGAAAACACTCAGGAAATCTTCAGTAAACTTCATCTTTTCAAGACAATCAACTTTGCATGACGTTAGTTCATGCATACAAATCATATAGATCTTTCACTGCCTTAGCAGTAAATCTGGCAGGAGAATTGATAACGAGTTTGAAAGAAGCATTGCAAGGTGCAGGCACATCTGTCAATATAATCTATTTTCTTAGGCATGCATTTTGTAGCACAAAAAATTGACATCAGAGAAACACAGAATAGTGGATATTGAAAAGCACCTCTGCAGATGATCCAGTCCAGTCACCTGCTCAAACTAAGCTCACATAGAGCAGGTTGCTCAGGGTTATGTCCAGTTGCATTTTGAATGTGCCTGAGGAAGGAGACTCCACACATCTCTGGAAAGCCTGTTCAAAGCCAGTTTGATCATTCAGAGTAAAAAACCTTTTTCTTATGTTTAAATTAAAAAATCAGATTGAACTATTTTTAGTCTCACTAAAAATCACTTTTGATGGGATTCTTGTTAGCTAATTTTAGTCTGTGAGAGGTGAACATTGATTAAGATTCATTTGACCTGTGATTGAATATAATTTATCTTCTTCCAGAGTCCATTTTTACACTGCTTATGGAATGACATTGACAGATAAGCTTAAACATATAAGTCATGAATCCTACCAACAATAAGTTTCCTTCCATAGCACCACACAAAGTCAAAAATGAAACAGAATAAAGATCCAAGCAAAAAAAAAAAAAAAAAAAACCAAACCAAAACCAAAAAAAAAAAAAAACCCCCAAAAAAAAAAACCAAAAAAAAAAAAAAAAAAAAAAAAAAAACCAAACCAAAACCACAAACACAAAGAACCCCCACAAATAAACAACCAAAACAAACAAAAAACAAAAACCAACTAAACAAAAAAACCTCAACCAAAAAAAAAAAATACCTGAAAAACCAAAATCACACTTTCAAAAAAACTGGACTTCTCTGCTTTGAAAAGCAAAAACCAAAGTAGCTAGGATTTAAAATACCCAGCTATTCAGGTTTTCTTCTTTGTTTTGCTATGTTCTGCTTATCCTGCCTCCTGATGGAAACTATATTTATGGGATCCAATGTGCTATAGGAATATAATACCTTATCCCACTCCACTTGTAACCTCTAAACCTGTTGGTTAACTTCAACTACAGTTAAACTGGGAAAGGTATCACATGAGAGCTCAGAGCCAAAGAGCTTTGCGAAAATCTACAGATAGTTGATAATGATGAAAAGGAAAGTAGAATTCAGTGCGCACCCATTTTGAGAGTTAATAGCCAATGGACCTGACACGAGTACCAGATGGCCAGTCAGCACACTTGTAATTCCAACCTAGCTACAGGACCTTGGGGTTTTTTGCCTTGAAAACAGAAAACATACAGGAACCACAGTAGTCAGGGAATGATTTAGGAGTAGGGGAAGCAAGATAGATATTGGGCATGTGATAATCTAGATAGTACCATGGGAATTCAGGGAACACAGAGAACCTGGGGACACTGCAGAGGGAGCAGGTGGGGGATGGATGGATCTAAGAAATAATCTATGAAAAGTGAGTTTCAGTAGCTATTAATCCACACTCTACCCCAGACAGCCAGGAACTGTAATGCAATGGGACAGCAAATGCCCTAATAGCCAGTTTCTGCCATCAGTTGCAGAGCTATAAAAGTAGAATAACTCCCCCACTTGTTATTTTATTCCTGGTTATCACAAGGTGACCCATCTGTTTATATTTTCTGATGCAATGCATGGTGATGGCAAATTGAAATTCCCATCAAATGACAATATTTTGCATATACTTAGCAGCATCTAAGAAATCAAGAGCTTCACAATGTCATATCCTGACTTGTCAAATAGAAAACTACCATCTGATTAACATTTTAAGTGTCAGAGTTGCTTGGATGACACATTTAGCAAGACACAAAATAACTTCAGCCATATGCTTTAAAATATGATAAGAGAGTAAAGAGAGCTAAGCATTAGTAGAAGCCTAATCCATGGCCCAGCCCAAAATGATGGTTGCCTACATTTAGGCTCTGAAAAGTCTAAATAATAATTTTCTCAAATGCATCAGTTTTCAAAAGAGCTGGCAAATCCAAACAACTCCAGATCTTCCAATTTAATGCAAGGAGAGCAATCTGATTTGGGATCAGAAATCCTTCTTGAGATAATTTGGCGGGTGTTGTCACGTGTAACCCAGGTGTCATCCCTTCGTTCTTCATCAGGTGAGAGAGAAAAGTCTTGATCTTTTACTATCGTGTGAACCATTAAGTGCGAACACATCCACTAAGAAGTACATAAACCAATTTCTGTTCACTAAATACCGAAAACGATCTGCTCCATACATATCACAGAGCCAGCTGATGTGTGAGGATGTTACAGTAAACAGCCAAAGCCTTGCTAGTGTCAAAACAGTGTCCACTGCTTTGCCCTCATCTGCCAAGTTACTAATTTCTCTGTAGGAGATGATGGTGTTCCTGAGGCCCAATTTATCCTGTGTCTCCATGCTGACTACTCCCAATCACTTTCTTGTCCTTCATAAGTTTGGAAATGGCTTCCAGGAACATTTGATCCACCTCCTTCCTGGGGACTGAACTGAGGCTGATTAGCCTATACTTTCCCAGCTCCTTATTCCTATCCACAGAAGCCACCCTGTAGCCCCTACAGACAAAACCCTCCCATGTAAACCCACTACACTCTTGTATTCTTCCATTTCATATTTAAGTTATCAGGAGCTCCTTGTTCATCCATGCAGGCCTCCTATCATCCTTGCTTGATTTCCTGCTTGTTGGACTGGAGCATTCAAGAGGTGATTCTTGAAAGTCAGCAACCTATCGTCTNCTGTCTATCATATGTCTGGGAAGAGTTTCCAGGAATGTTCCAGGATTGAGGTGAGGCTGGCCAGTCTGTAGTTCCCACGACAGTCCTTGCCTTTCTTGAATGTCAGAGTGGCATTTGCTTTCTGCCCATTCCAAAAATCCTCCTATGATCACTACAATCTTTCAAAGGTAATTGAGAGCAGCCTCACATCAGGCAACTCCTACAGCATTTTTGGGTATAGCCCGTCAGGTCCCAGTAACTCACATGTGCTGGATTTTGTTTAAATCTTCCCCAGCCTAATTTCTTGCTTCAGACTTCCCCGTTGATTTCAGGGGTCTGGGATTCCCGAAGGCAAACATTACCAGCAAAGCCCAAAGCAAACAAGACGTTGTGTGACTTGGCATTCTCCATATCCTGTGGCATCAGGTCTTGTGCCCCTTTCAGCATCAGCCTCATATTTTCCCTCATCTTCCTTTTGCTCCTGAGGTACTTATAGAAACTTTTCTCATTGATCTTCATGTCCCTTACAGTTTCAATTCCAGGTGAGCTTGGGCTTTCCTAACTTTCTGCACTCCTGAACAGTGCACAGAGTATCCCCTTTGGGCCACCTCTTCCTGTTTCCAAATCTTGAATACTTTCTTTTTTGTGTTTGAGTTTTGCTGAGAGATCCCTGCTCATGAGGGCAGAACCGCTGCTGTCTTTGCTTGGCTTTGTACACTTTGGGATGGAGACACTGCATCCGAATTTGCTCTAGACAAGCCAGACTTGTCTAGCTTGATGCCCAGTGTAATGTCATTCCCCCTCAAGCTCTATTCCTTCTGCTAGAGAAAGGCACAGGGATACAGTAATTCTTCCCTGTGTTACATACAGCTGAGCAAAAAAACTGAACTCAGGCAGTCATAATTTCCTAGGCTTTTAGCAATCCAGTCATGTATGATCAGCTTTATTGAGCTCTTTGAAAAACAAATACATAGATCTCACCGTGTACTCGTGTAATACACAGGAAAATGTTCCAGTGTTTCAGGGTAAGTCAAATAGCATATTTGACAATGTTATTGCTGCAGATGTGTAATACAATGTGCTTTTTCAGGCATTTGAGCAATAATATCCTTTACAATGTTCTTCGGAGTTTTAAAATGTTGCACTTTTTGTTGTCATGTATTTAAGCATCCTTAAAGATAATAGACATGTTGTATCATATTACCAACATTTCACATTACTACTTAATAAGATACTAAAAAAGAAATGTCAGTAGGATGATTATACAGTTTTCACTGTACCAGTGAGGAACAATTACATTGCAACCCAATAGAAAAGAAGCGCTATAATATAGAGTTGAAAATACAAGGTGACAGCCTAGGAAAAAAATACCTGTACTGCTTTTATGCAGATAGAACAGTGGAAATTTCTTGTTTTCTGAAAAAATAAAATAAAATTAGATACATCATAGATCTGAAAGGGAAAATTAAATCTATAAGCAAAGCTGGAATTCAAACTGATATGCTTCTGCCTTTCCGAGAATCAAAGTGAATCTTGTGGGTAGACGGGGAAAAAAGAGACCAAGGGACAGACCAGTGAGAATTATGTTTAAAAGGAAGGAAAAAAATGAGACTAAATGCCCTACAATTGGAGGGCAGAAAGGATGAAAATAAGAAATGAGCAAGTAAGGACATAATTTATTCACCTGTGGAAGAAGAGTTCCAGGGTAAGACCAGATGGAAACCAGGACATTTCTACAAATGTACATCTTGCCAGCTTTAAAAATGAACAAGGCAGCAGACCGTTCAGATAAATGCAAAGAATTAATACAATCTTGTAAGTCTGAAAGAAACACTTAAGATTTGTTTCCCTCCCCCTCCCTTTTTTTTAAATTTGTTTTTTGTTAATTCTTCAGTTTTCCATATATACAGCTCTACTTACAGCTCTGGTTTACGTAAGTGATAGCTGCCTGAAACTGGGACTCTTCTGTAAAGTCTGAAGGCATTGCTGGGCACAACAACGACCATTCTCTGCCTGGGACTTTCCAATGCTACCAATCCACCCCCTTAGCTTTTGCTCTGAAAAAAACTGTGTACATTGCAGGGAAAGGTGATTTTTAGAGTGTCAGCACTGCGTAAATAAATGTCACACACTTTGCAGGTTACCAGATTCAGACAGTGTATCTGAAGGTTTAGGCACTTAAATTTAGGAGTCTCCATGAGCCAGAAATTTAATCTCTGATGGCAGCCAATGGGAATCTGGCTAGTGCAGATATGGACTCTGGAGGGCCATTTGTCTCTTCTAAAAGCAAACACCTACATTTGAACAGGTAAACAGCTCTCTACACTCCATTGGCTGACTTTAAATCTCTCTTGATTTTAATGGGAGCTTTTATGCCTGGCTCAGAGGTTAAAGGTGTTAATAAGAGCCTTTACATTATAATTAGAGAGAGACCAGCCCTCATATGTGGCAGAACTGGAATATCCTGAGTTGCTTTAATGGCTTTTCTAAAACAGATTGATATTGCATCACTTATCTGTAGATGTCTGAACCTTTATCTAAATACTAACCTTAAATCCAGAAGCAAATGAGAATATTGCTCAATATTTCATTAAAAAAAATATTTAAGAATTTTAAAATAAGTCAAAACCACACCTCCAATTCATTATGGCCATGACTAGCAGTATTGACTTATGGAGAAAGGAGAAGGGGAAAGGGAGAATGAACTGTGAAATAGCGAGACCTTTCTAGATCCAAGGTTATGATCAGAACTAGTAAGGCAAAATCATCCTTCCGTGTGGATTTTGGGGGAGAAAGGGGTAGTGATTCTACAGTTTAATCCATTTTGGTATGTGTCTCCTAACAACTACCTGATATGAAGGTACCTGTCATTGGCCTGTCAATGACAGAAGATTCTAGTACCTGGCATAATTTTGCTGATTAGCCATGGGTTTGACTGACAGATAGTTTGATTAGAGATCAAGAAAAGCATACTTTTAAGTTAGACACAAAGAAACACACACAATTCCAGTTCAGACACTGATCATTTCAGAACAGCTACTAGACAAATTCAGAACAGTCCATTGTTACCATGCTGAAGTGACTCCTTCCTTAATTGTCATGCAAAGACTCTGGTGAATTCTTTTCAAGTTATTCTGAGTCAACTGGAAGACGTTTTAAAAGCAATTTATGTTTTAAAGAACCTTCAATACATTGCTATAATTATTTTTCTAGCTGAAGCAATTAGTAAATAATTGAATTTTATTTTCTTTTTTTTATGTTATTCATAATTTCAATTATAAACTCATAAGCACATTGTTAGTTCTGGCAGCTTGTGATTTTTTTCCCCCTAAAATGGTTAGTGCTCCAGTAGGTGCTGCATGTTAACTAGGTGTGAGCAATCGAGAATATTAATTCGTCAAAAAAGAGAATATATGAGTGTGGAGAGCTTCAAGTATGGAGTGAGAGCATGAGGCTCTGAGCGTCAGTCTTCTCCCTGGCCCATCACAAACTCGGCGCTGTTTGAACCAGGCCCAGCTTCATCAAAAGACCTGCTGGTCAAACCAGAATACTTTCTTCTTTTCAGTTCAGTACATACCTTAAGAAGCCTCAGAAGATTGCATTGCTTCTAACATTTTCTGAGATAACGAATAGGTAGGTAGATGAGGCAGCCACTCATCTGGGATGCAAGGTTTCAGTGACAGTAAAAAACAAACAAACAAACAAACAAACAAACAAACAAACAAACAAACAAACAAACAAACAAACAACAGCAGCAGCAACAACAACAAAAAAACACCTTTACACCCTGAGTAAGCATTTGAAACTCAGTCTTGCAACTGTAGTGAGCCAGCAAATTCTTTATTTATTTAAAGTTTTTGTGTTAATAAGAAGACAGTGAGATCAAGGTCCAGCTTGCATACCACATGTTTGAAAGTCAGTATTGTGGCAGAAGTATCTCTGCTTAGAAATAAATAAGTGTATTGTATTTATGGTTTATTCCATAAGAATCAATACCAATAAATTAGTCCCTGAAAGGGATTTCTTTCCTGTTTTCATGCAGCAAATCAGAATCAAAGAGAATTGCAGAAATATTTGGCCTTCCTGATTGATACTTCTGGATCTATGGATACCCTGCTTTGAAATTCAGAGGAAATACTTCAGAAAAATACCCATTAAGCAAAACAGAAATGCAAGCATAGCTGTTACAATAAAAACTCAACTCAAAGGGGATTTTACTGCATCGTGCTTTATATATCTGCCTTCTGTGTTCTTCCCAATAATGGAAGAACTCTCATAAATCAAGAAAAAGTTTTCACAGAATTTTCAAGTAAGACAGAACCAGAACATCCTAGGAGACAAAGGGAAAAAGTCCTCCCAGCTCAGAAGATCCCTAAGTTTCAAACCATTGGAGTAATCACTGAGAAGACATCAACATCCAAACCCAAATGGATAAGGTTTCTGACCTTCAGGTAACTGAGCCATTGGCATATTTTATTGATTTCATCTTCATAGCTTCTTTGTCCAGTCAATGTCAACACAGCATAAAGTAACACTTTCATTGTAAAAATTAAGTAAATTAATCAAAAATGCCTAACTGTTAAAGAAAAACTGATTTCTCAACTAATGTAGCTGGACCTCTGTCTTCCAATGTCCTTTCCACAATACAGAGTTTGCCATTTTCACAACAATCCACACACTTTATTCTGGAGTAACCTCAGGGTCTGGTCAGCTGACATTTCCTTCCCTTGGCCAAGCAGCCTCACAAGTGCACAACTCGTGTCTCCAGTGTGTGAAGTACATAGGAGGCAGCTCTGTCTGGTAGCCAACTCAAAAGATTCCAAAAGCATGACTCATTAGTTCCCCTTTCTGATTTTTAGGGAAAACATTTTTTTTCCAATTTGTTTTGGTTGCCGTTGCCTTTCCCTATGTAAAAACCAGTACCCTCTAACCCACGCTGCAAACATTTCCATAGGTGGCTTTTTTTGGTAGGGAGTCTTAGGAGGAACCCAGAAGTGTCTGAAGAGCAAACAATTACAACAAAGTGGGCTGCAACTTTCTTATTACCAGGAAAAGAGGTTTTTGCTGATTCCCCGCTGCTTACAAGGTATCCAAGAGAGTGGGACACCAGTCAGAAACGAGCTCAGAAGGCATCATCAGAAGGCTTTGGAGAGAGGAGCCCAGTAGTGCCTCCAGTAACTTCTGTCAGCCTCTACCCGTGACCCAAGGAAAAGAGTCTTGACGGATCACATCGGTAGCGTCGTGCAGAGCTGTACTGTGCTAATCACCACAGCTTGTTGTGAGGGCTGTGTGTCTGATGTGAAGGCTATCCTTGTCAGCTCCACTTTGGCTGGTGCCTGCTCCTCCTTGGAGCTTCTATTACGTTGTCGAGAACAGGCACGGTGCCACCCAACAGATGGTCATGTGTGTAGGCATGTTGGAAGCCTGGTTTGTACAGATCTAAAGCCAGACTTGTCCTCCAAATAGGAAAAACACGTAGAGCTGCATTCTTTGTTGTCTAAAGTTGTCTCTACTTTTAACATTCCCAGATACTTTCCGGCACAGTGAGAGTGACTTTTAGTCTCTGGTATAGAAAGATAAATTATTCCTGAGAGTGAGGAAAGAGATGGTGAGGGATGACTCTGTGCAACAAAATCGATCTCTATAAAATATGGAGTGTTGAGAGGAAAACGAATCGGTTTAAAGTGCCTCCAGAGGATAAGTACACCTGGAGTGGATAAAAAGCCATATTCTTCACATGTGGGAAACTTCTCAGCTATCTCCAGATTTCATCCCTGTTGTTATTATACATACCAGTACTCTCCTTCTTGTTATACAATAAGGCAGGAGGCTTGCTCCTCTCAGATTGAATATGATATTGAACAGGATTTTGCTTCTCATGGCTCAGTAGCTGGAATCTAATTTATGCAATGCACGCAAAAGAGAAAAAAGAATGCTATTTTCCAGAGACAACCCAATAAAATCTGTGCACCAGGTTTTTTCAATACGAACAGCCATTGTAGGACAATTCATATATCTGTTCCACTGCTAACATTCCACTTAGAAAGAAATATTTTCTAGGAAACTAATCTAAATTCCTTCCTTCTGTCCCTGGCCTTGCTGTCAGTTTTTCCTCATCAACTCAGGGCACAGAAAGTGATTTTCCTGTTCATTGCTTACTGCCATCAGCCTTGGTTGTTTTATTGCTTTTCTTATCTCCTTCTCTCAGTACCAGTGTAACACAGCTGCTTCAGAAACAATCACAGGTTCCACATGCCTGTTTTGTTTTCAGTGGGAATGCCCTTTTTGTTCTGTTAGCTGTCTGTGCTTCACAGCACACATCGCCTCTTCCTCAGATGGATCTCTGTGATTTGTTTTCCTCTGCTTTACCACTCTTCTTTGTAACTGGTCTAACCTGATGTCAGGGTCTCTTGGTGCTAAATCAATTCTGTCAGGCTGCTTGCAATGGGTTTTGAAGAAACTGGTATGAGTAAAAATTGCAATAGAGGAAGTCAGGACTTCCAAATATTTGGATCCCAAATTGCTGTTTCATATCATTTTAAGGCAAGAAAGATGGAGCATCTGCTTCTAATAGCAGAATCAAGACTCCATGCTCCAGTTTAAATATTTATTATTGAAGGTATGTTTTAATCTCCATCAGCTTGTCTACATAAATGAGGGCAAAGCAAAGACACTTTCCTGTATTCCTCAATCAGCATTCCCAGCTCCCTGACCTATTCAGTATCTGGAGCTTCTAAACAGTTTGAACATGGTGAGAAAACAAAAGAAAACAAAACAACCAAACCAAACCAAAAACCAAAAACCAAAACCAAAGCAAAACAAAGCAAAACAAACAAACAAACAGAACAAAAAAAAACCAAACAAAACCAAACCACAAACAGAAATATCAAACCAAAACTCAAATAAACTAACAAAAAGCTGCTTTTAAAGGGTACTACTAGAAGGTGTTAAGAGTCTTAAACTGAGTGGCAGAAAGGGTAGTAGCAGCCAATTCCAGCAGTATTTCATCTGCCTGAACAACTAAAGGAAAGTTCTTCTATCATTTTTGTCTTAAAAGAGTCACACCCAGAGACCTTGAAAGTTAAGTTTCTTTCAGACTGACCAATGGGCTCAATCATCCAGTCCCTCTGCTTCTGTCATTTGTGTTGGCAACTTCTGGTACAGACACAACTTCAAAATAGAGACAGCTGCACTGCTGCACATGGCACACCAGTGGTATCAGAAGGTAAAGGCGTTTTCCCTCCTGCGGTGTATCCATGATAGAAACACGAAGATTGTCTCTACACAAAGAGCTGTGCTAGCTAACATCAGGCATAGGGATGAAGATGCAAAGTACAATATATGCCTTTATATAGATTTATATAGATTTATAGAGATTATGCCTTTAGTGAAGAAAGAGTTAATGCATGGTGATTTTGCCTTTTAAGATAATAACTGAATTAACTGGAGACCATGTCTAGTGTGAAAAATAGTTTCTATTGGCAAGTACATGTTTGATTGAGGTTACAGAGAGGGCTCTGTGTTTGGCTTGGCATTTTTTTCTACAAGAGCCGCACTCAGATTCTCCCCATCCTCATCAGGACAGGAAAAGAAAATAGATGAAAAAAGCTCATGAGTTGATATAAAGAGATAATATATGTAGAGGGAAATCCCTTACTGATTACTGTCATAGACAAAACAGGATAAATTTGAGGAAATTAATTTATTGCCATTTAATAACAGGTTATTAGTCCTGCCAGCAAACCTGCTCCAGCATGGGCTCCCTCTCTCCACGGGACCACAGGTCCTGCCAGGAGCCTTCTCCAGCATGGCATCCTTCGTGGGCTGCAGGTGGCTATCTGCTCCGCTGTTAACCTCCTAGTGGTAATCTCAAAGCCTTTCCATGATTTTTTTTTCTAAAATATGTACAACTGGACCTTTATGCTCTTAAAATACTACATAGTACTAAGTACAAAACCCTCATAATTATTTCTATTAGATACTTTAATTTTTTTTTTTTCCCCCTCCTCTTAAGGTCATATTGATGGGCTTATGCTGTACCATGGATGAACAAGTCATAAATGGCTGAACATGATACTTGAGAAATTTTCTTCACTAAGTACGAGATTCTTTGAATGGGGCTGCTCTTCATATGATGATAATATGTTTTTCAGAATTTTTATTTACATTATAGTAAAATTCCAAATTTTAAAAAACTTTACAAACACAAATATGGCTTTACCTGGTTTTCTGTGTACTGGGATGGGAGATGGAATGGAAAGGAAGTGCTTCTATAGACAACTCCTGAATTAATATTTTCCACGTGATAATCTGAAAACGCAGGGGACTGAGCTAGAAATCCATTTAACTCCTTTTCATTTATTCCTTTCTCCATCTGTGAGTTGTATTATTTGTGGGCGAACATGTGGAAAACAGGAAATGGAGGAAGTTGGTAGGTCTGCTTACTCAAAGAGAAATATAAAATCCTCAGCACAAGGAAACTAAAAATTGAAGTTCCACGAAGCACAAAAAAAAGCATTATCACTGAACAAGAATGATACAAATGAACAGACAAAATTCTACCTACAAAATTTGTCCACAAAACATGAAATCTGATAAAGTTATTTATTCTATTCAGAACACGACACTAGGACAAAGAATTTTAGAATGCAGGACAGACTATATAGACAAGTGAAATGTGAAGTTGATAAGTACAAAAAATCCCCCCAAACTACTTGCTCTTCAACAGCTGAATTAGAAATCTGTTGGCTTTGCCACCTGAGGAAAGAAAGCTGTATATGGTTACAGGTAAATCACTGGAACATCTACTTAATGTATCACAGAGATACACAGGAAAAGCAGATACTATGTCACACTGCACACAAAAATAGGCTGAGAAGAATAGTGCAAAACTAATGCAATTACGTTGCTAGTTATACAACCCCAGCCACCATTTCTGGAGAAAAATTGCACAGAATTACAGAGGGCTTGAGAGAAGGACATAATTATTAAGAACACAGAAAAACACTTAAGGGGAGATTGAAAAGAGCGCAATTGTTTCCTTTAGAAAGGAGATTAACAAGAGGAGATGAGAAATAACTATACTAAATAAAGGAATGTGGTAGAAAAGGTAGATGGAGAATTTCTGTTTCCTCTGTCTTGTGATGCAAGAATAAGGAGATAGGCTAGGTAACCTGAAAGATGGCAGAATGAAAACTGATAAAATCCATTCCCTACAGGAGATAATTAGGAGTGTGGCGCGAAAACATTGATAGAGGAGCAATTGAGGTCAAGGATTCCGCAAGGTTGAATGAAATTTGAATGGTTACATGAAATAATGCCAGAAAGAATATTAGAAAGAAGATAAAACCTCAGTTTTCAGACCTAAACCCAGTCTCTAACTTCTAGAAACAGGTAGAAGGCTCTCAGTGCCAGGCTTCTTTATTTTTCATATAAACTGCATTCCTCATTGCTATTAGTAAGATTCCCACAGCATGGCCAATGGAATTTCTCACATCAGTCTATTTTACAGCATTTTTCCGATTGCATTTCAGGCCTGTTCGCAGTAACATGACAGCAGTGCAGATGGTGTAAAAGCCTGTCTCCAAAAAACAATTCAGTCATCACTTCCATTTCCAAAATCCAGAGATGAGTCATTCCCCTCCCACAGGTAAATGTATTTGTATGAACATCAAGCTCAACAAACTTGTATGTATATCCTCACAGTGGGGAAAAAAAAAAACAAATTACAGCGGAGTCCTTCTCAGTAATGATAAAAGGCAGGTTTCATCCCGCTCTTAACCACTCTCTAATGTATCAAGTGCTCTTCAGGCAGATGTAATTCGAAGTACCCACACGGGTACAACAGTGCCACACTGGATTATGGTAAAGGGAATATAAAGAGTACAGGTTGGTAAGTGAAGGAATGTGAAAAGTGTTCCTTGGAGACAAGCAGGCATGCAGTGGTCAGCCATAGTTCTCAGAAGACTACAGAATCACAAGATGATTCAGTAACTTCACTAATGATGGGGCAGAATGCACCACCAGCGAGTTTCTGGTGACACAAAGGTAGGAGATGTGGCTGGTGTTCCAGAGGGTTGTGGTGTCTTGGAGAGGGACCTCAACAGGCTCAAGAAATGGGTCATCCTTCCCCTCTTATTCAGCACTGGTGAGGCTATGCCCGTAGAACTGGACTTCATAGCACAAGAGAGACATGGATGCACGGGAGAGAGTCCAGTGAAGGGCCTCTAAGGTGATTAAGGAACTGGAGCAACTGAAATATGGGGAAAGTTTGAGAGAGTCAGGAATGTTGAGCCTGGAGAAGGCTCAGAGGGATCTCATCATTATGTGTCAGGGTCACCTACCTTGGAGATACTCAAAAGCCATCTGGATATGTTAGTGGGCAGTTGCCTCCAGGTGGCCCTGCTTGTTCATGGGGGTTGGACAAGGTGACCTTCAACCTCAGCCGTTCCGTGGTTCTGTGCCTTGTGAGTGGCTCATGTCCTGCAACACTGCAGCAGACTCTTCCTTCTCCGGAGCAGGGCTGGCATTCGGCTTTGATACATCTCATGAGATTCCCATTGGCCTGTTCCTCTAGGCTGTCCATGACCCTCTGGATAGAAGCCCTGACCTCGTGCAAAGTGTCTGGTCCTCCCAGTCTGGTCCCCAAGCAAACTTGATGAGAGTTCACTATCTAAAGGAAATAATTACATGGATTCCATTAGTATCAGCATGTTATCAGTCACTTACTGAGGATCTGTTTTGAGTGAGGGGTCCTCTTTGCGTAAAGCAGAATCTCTCAGACTCGGGTAAGGAATCTTAAACTTTGAGAGGCATTGGCTTGTACTAATTAGCAAATAGACAGCTCTCCATCTACATTCACTCAACAGAAAATAGGAAAGACCCTGAATTAACAGCAGGTAATCCCCACTGGTAGAGAAAAGATTATTCCTTACTGTAGCTAAACCCCATACTTCTGCATTTACAGTTAATTCTGGCATGGTCCTGCTCTGCTGGCCCGTGAGTGTTCTTTATTTTAATTGTCCAACAATAGGTATCCCTATCAAGTTGAGGAATATGTTAGACAGCAAATATCCTTAGTACCACAATATTTTAAAATCCACACAGATTTCACAGCAGCAAGGATGACTGCCAAGCCAAAAAACAGGGATAGGAAAACTTATATCCCTTTCTGTTGTTTCAGTTGCCAGAAACCTCTTGTGCACTTCCAGCTCTGGCTTTGTTGGTCAGCCTGGTCACTGACTGCCCATAAGTATGTCCTTTGTGGGTAGCTTTTCCAAACCTGTGTTTCTGTGTGTGTTTTGCTCAGACGAGGACAAGCACCCAGCCTGTCTTCCCACACCAGGCTGTACCATCACGCTGTATCTACACCATCACCTGCAGGTGGAATAGACTGAAAGGGCTGCACCTGCTGCTTGTATGTGTAAATCATTTTTAGTAACCACATTGCACAGGGCATGGAATGAGAGAAAAGACAAGACAAGATACATCACGGTGCTTTGCGGGAAGTAGAGTGGTGGATTTGGCATATCACCCAAACACAAAATGGGGTAGGTGAAGGGCACTGTCAGTAATTCGTGGCACAGCTCCCACGTTCCCCTCTGCTACTGCACCTGTGGCACACACACAGGCCTGGGTGATGCATCAAGCTCTGGATGATTTGACCTCATGTGGAGTGCTGTATCAAAACGCCTGGGCACAGCAGGCTGGGCAGGGAGCAATACACAGAAAACCTGTGTGCATGTACAAAAGGGAAAGCCAAATCCCCAGAATTCAAATTCTAGCAGTGCAGATTTTCTCTCATCTCCTGAAATATCACTATAACTCACCAAAATGTGCCAGAATAAGAAAAACCGGTGTCCGTTACTAAAATATTTTAAATTACTATGTTGCCAACAGTAGTATCAGTGATTCAGGCTTGCTCAGAGATTGATGATCTCATAGAATCACAGAGTGACAGGATGGTTTGTATTGGAAGGGACCTTAAGCATCATCTAGCTCCACACTGCCATGAGCAGGGACACCTTCTACTAGACCAATTTGCTCAATGCTGCATCCAACCTGATTGGGATCCAGCCATTTGCTTAGGACTGTTTGAGAAAAATCACATATTTGTTATCTAGCCAACACAGAAAGGCTCTACATTTCTGTAGACTGCTATTCTTCAGGCTACAGATTCAAGCCACGTAGGCAAAAATCACACTTACAGGACACTGATCAGCCACAGTGTACGAGCTCATCAGGTTAAGTCAGGGAGTTGGGGGAGGAAATAAATGCTGTTTGGCTAAAAAGTATTTTGTCTTACCATGATATTACAGGAATTTTCTTTTTGATTGAGAAGGCCTCTGAGGGAGCTGTAATGCAATGGTGACTCTGTAAATAAAAGGCTGACTTGGTAATCAATCTTATATTTCCCACCAAGCCACAAGAAGCTGTGGGAGAAACAGAAGAAGGCTGACAGGAAACTCATAACTTTAAAGAAAAACTTATAAAAGCTTTGACTCTCTTCCTTCCTGAAGACAAAAAAGTTCATTCAAATTCTTCACCAACTCCACAGCAGTTGTGGATAACCTGGACTAACACAGAGATGTGTCTCCAGTTCTCCCTCTTAACAGAGGAAATGGCAGCACAGCAATATGGGCTATTGTGAGCTCTTTTTCTACAGAAAAAGCCTGTAAAGCTTCTTCATACCTATAAGGTTGATTGTACATTAAAATTATACAAACGTATCAGATAGGAAAATTTTCACATTGATTCTGTATCAATTGTCTCTTTCATTTTCTTCTTCTTCCAAATTAAAACCTATATGATTGTGTATTTTTAAATCCCTTAGCATTGTTCCAGCTGGTGAGATTCTAGGACATTGATGCTGTTTGCCAACTTTTATTGCTAATACAGAACTAAACTAAGCCAATTTACGTCCATGGCAAAATTGCTAACGCCTATGGTACTATTTTCATACAAACTCATTTTATCCACCGTGGTCAAGCTCCCTTTACTCAGCTGGAGGGGTGACAAATTTTAAAGTAGAAGCAGTTTCCTGAGAGCTGAGCATATGAATTTCACCCCAACTTTATGAGAAGATATTGTGTTTTAATGTGAGAAGAAATTATAAAGAAGTATCATTAATAGTTAGACTTATTAAGGAACTGTATCCTGTAACACTTTTCAGCATTGCTTAAGAACTTGTGAGGAAGTAAAACATCCACTATTGTTTACTAAGGCTTCCAAAACGAATTATTTTAGGGTTATTACTGCATTTCTGAGACATACCAGTTATTTTTATATTTATTTATAAAGTCTTCATTAGTTTTCTAAATGTGAAGATAAGGCTTCTGCCATAGCAGTGCAGACACTGACAGAGAATGTTTTTTAGATAAACTGATTTATTGAGATCTCTACATAAGATAAAACTCAGAAGGGAAATTGAATCTCTCAGACAGATGACCAGTTGCAGTCTGGTTGGTGATGATTGGGACTCTGTGAGGATCATTGTAGCAGCATCCTCCAAACTGTACTTATGGCGATTTTTTTCAGATGGGCCACGGTCCTGCTCAATAACACCCACACAAGCAATGTCCATTGCCACTGATTTTCTTCAATTGTGCAAAAGCTTATCCTATCTCCCATATGTACAAAGGACTTTCCTATGTGACCATTCCTGCATCTGCAGAAGCAGTTTCTACTGACCATACCAGTGTCCTGTTTGTGTCCAGTTTGGTCAATTCTGCTGCAGGAATGGCCTCAGAGCATCTTCGGGACTGCAGCATTGTCTGTCCATCGGTCTGCACATAGCAGCGGCTGCCATGGGGACTCTGCAGGGCTGTTCAGGCTCCCCTGGAGAGCAGCTGTCAAAATTGCTCAAATGCTTCACAGGAAGCCAGTACTTCAGCTGAGCATTTTGTCACACATTAGTGCACTGAACCAAAGCAGTCTTGTGCCTCAGCTATGCTGGGGAGCTCCTGGAGTCCCCAGGGAACAAGTGACTAAGCACACTGGGTGTGCACACAGGCAAATCCCTGCTCTCGTGCTTACAGGGCAAGCTCCAGTTTCATTTTTCTATCAGCCTTACAAGTTAAATCCTGTAACTCTTGCCACAGTAGATATATTTGGTAACCAGAACTTCAACACGAGGACTGAGATTTGTATTTGTCTTTTGTCAGACAGAGCCTACTAAATTACTGATGCAAAAGAAAATCAAATCAATATTTCACTGTTTTAATGACAATGTAAAATGCCGTTTATTTCCCTGCACAGTAAAGTACTTCTTCTACCCCCTCCAATTTTATTTGCCTGTTTCTTTTGTTCCATAGTTCATGCATAATTTCACATCTGCAAAATTTCTGAAGAACTAGGATTTTGCTTATCAGTTTAAACAATAAAGGCAGACCATGCAGAGAAACACACAGACAGACATTTCACAGGCTGAACTGAAGGTGCCTGGGATGCTCATGTTGGTGGAGATTTCCTTTTTGCAGCCAGCTGAGAAGCCTTGTGCTCTTAATAATAATGTTAAAGGACTCACAAAGCAAAAACCAAGTGCTTAAAATCCCCATGATAGATAAGAGGAAGAGTACAAAGACTTTAGTTCACTAGGGAAGCACACACTGTGAGCAGGTTCTGTGATGAATACCAGGCAGCTTGAAGCAAATGGTTCTTCTTAGAAGCCCTCCAAGGGCAAGTGTGATATCTCCTCTAGCCAGGTCTGTCTACAGAGGTGGTGCCCAGTCAGGCTCAGCACAGATTACATCCAAACCTTCCTGACCGGATCCTACCAAGAAGCCTGGTAGCAGATCTGCAGGTAGGCAGCCAACATAGACACTGGAAAACAAGCTCTCCCCTACTTGCCAATGGCAAGTAAGTCCTGGCGGACACCCAGTGGTGCTGATAGGAAATAGATAGTTGTCAGACTAGAGATAGAAAGGAGACAGATCACTGGCAGAGAATGATCAAGGCAGCCCTGCAATCTCTCTGAAGATTTAATACTACAGAGATAGAAAGTCAGATATGTGCCATTACCTCTCTTATCAGAAATAAGGATTATGTTGCTAGAAACAGGCTTTGCTCCAGACTGAATACCGGGTGCATCTGTCTGTCCCAGCTCTGGAAAATGGGGTTGCTATTGGTCCTAGGTGACAAGGAGTCTGAATCTGTAAAGTTACACTAGAAAGCAGGAAGAAAGGACACTGCAAAAAGCAGTCATGCTCCCAGAGATTAGCTAACCTGACCTTTGACTAACAGCTTGTTGATATTATGCATTGTGTGCAAGACAGTTTCCAGCTGAGAATGTCTGATGCAGTGCTGTTTCTCCAAGGGCTTGTGCCATCTCAAAGAACTGCCTTTACTCCCTCAGGTTCAGGGCTATTGCCAAAAGGTGTTAAATACCTGAGCAGCTTTGGACAGAAAAGTGCAGCCTTTGTGATACTTTTCTGTCTATCAGTCTTGTAAAGCTGTCTAGACTGTCCCAGGAGAGGGGGTGGAAGTGCAAATCAGATATATGTGTAAATCTAGAAGTGTAAATCAGATTCTATAAGCATGCCTCTGCAACAGGGTATAGGGAAAAAAATTGCCCAGCATTCTCAAGATGAAAACCCAAGGACACTCTTGACGCTCTGGCAATAAATTAATCTCTCCTACTCTGGAATTAAATGAATGGCCAAAACCTTCCAGGAGCTGTGCTCAACAGCTCCAGTGCAGCTAATACCGTGCTGAGCCAGGATCACGACATGCAGGAGCAGCACAGCACAGCACAGCACATGGGAGCTGGTCACAGTGCTGCAAAATAACTTATGTGCAGAGAAGCACTGGCTGATACCGTGGAGGTAATTATGTTTATTATCTGTGAGCCCATGGTGACAGCAAATGTGCCCAGCAATAGCTGTATCTCACCAACACAGTAGTCACCCACACCGCTGATGTAGTCATGGTCATTTTACGAATTACAACAAAGTAATATCTGAGGAAAGTTATTAAACCTGCAAATGTAACAGTGCCTGGCACACGGTCTTAATATCCCACTATTTATTATTTTAGTTCTTTGCAATAAAAAGCCTGAATCATCACTTCCCTACCAAGGCTTCTGGCTGTGCCTGGGTTTACTCTAGTCCCATGGGGAAGGACAATTAAATGTTCCAGGTTTAACAGCTGACAGACCTGAGTTCTGTACCCTGTCTTGAGACTACAGACTGGCTGCATTTTTTTGTGTTTATTTTGGTTTTTTGTTTGTTTTGATTTCTTTTTGGTTTTTTTTTTTCAATGACCCAGTGTCATCTTGCAGTTAAATTGATACAGAAAATATCCAGCAGAACTACAGGTTTTGGATTATTGTGTTTATGCAGGTGCCTTCCAGAAAAATGAACTGCAGAGGCCCATGCTAATGGCTTTAAACCAGTCCTGGTTTTCTTTCTGTAAGCCTTTTTATATGGAGAAAGAAATACGGTGCTGATGATAAACTATTAGATAAGGATTTTTGTGTAGAATTATGAAGACCAGACTAAGTGATAAGGATTCTCTTGAGCAAAATATCAACGAGGATATCAAAGCATGTGTTGTCTTTGGGCTGTGTTTAAATCACCTGCTGCTGCAGCCACCCACCCAGCCAGGGCTGCTTCTCTACCTCCTGGCAATGAGCAAACAAGAAACAGGCAGGGTAAGGAATTGCAAAGAGCCCAAATATGGTTCCACAGCAGATAAATTCTCTGCTGGTCTACAGGCAAAGCTAGAAGGAAAAATGAGTCTGTTCCCAAGGCACTAAAATTTCTGACACCTCTTGATGTATGCTAGCAAGTCAATTTTTATTCTGGACCTTATTTTGCTAAAGATAATTTGCCTTTAGGCAAATCAACTCTTTGGACAAGACTTGGTGAAATGCTGCACTAAACTCTACAGATTGCATGCAAAGCCTTTAAACCGATTTCCTCCTTGGCACTTCCCAACTTGCAATGCCATTTTGAAAGCAGCCAGTTGTGATGGGAATTCTGTTGCCTTTGTTTTCTCTTCACCCACTGATGTGATTTGTTCCTCGATGCTCTGTTATCCATAGGGGCTCTTGGCATATTACAATTATATTTTTCACTGGCTGAAGCCACATCTGTTTGAATCTCTTGTTCTTCTTTTTTCACTTCACCCAAGTAATTCTCCTGAATTTCTGTTTTCAGTTCCTGGATACGCCAAGAAATGAATCTTTGTATTTTCACCACTGTGAAAGTGAATTATCAATGGCAAACATTCTTGTAGCAGAAATGGTCAACAAATGTTCAAAACTGAAAAAAAAAATGCAGTTATGAATTGTGTTCAGTAAGTAACCAGGAAGCAAATATTTAAATAAAAATAATGTATATATTCAATGGAAGTTGCCACAGAGAAATTTGAAGAAAATTCAGGTCAACCAAATCAGAACCACATACAGAAAAGCAAAGCTAAATTATGAACAGAAGTTTTCTTTTTGAAATGGCAAATGAAGCTGCATTAAAAAATAATGAATATGCACGAAAGATAAAAGCACGTTTCCTCTCACCAGGAGGACAGCACTCCCTGTCTTTATGTCATCCTCCCCATTACTTTTCCTCAGTCTGATGTGTCTATGGAAAAGTCTGTGGAACAGGCTTTCCCTCACTTACTGTCTGTACTTGTCCTTGTCACCTGCTTGCTTTCTTAACTCCTGCAGCAGATGCTATTAAAATAGCGCTGAATAGTTCTGAGTGCTTTAACTTTGGCTAATTGAAGCTTTCTCTCCTCTGTTTTCAGACTGTTTTGTTTTCCTAGCCTGTACATAAATATTTCCTTCTTACCACATTTCTACTTCTAAGACCATTTTCTTCTAGGTCCATTTCTTCATTTACAGCACACCATCTACTGAGGCATGTGGGGAGGGAGTAGGAATTCACAAGCACGCCTAAAGTGAGTCATTTCACTCATCTATTCATTCCTGAGTGAGATCCCACATTTTTCAAAATTGAATACATTGGAGCCTAATTAAGGAATTAAGTTCCTTACGGTGAGGAGTGACATTGGAAATTGCAGAGCACAGATTAAAGAAGGAATGCATTTTCATGGCATTAATTATTTACTTAAGGGAAGAAAATGAGCAAGGGTACTGCTATGAATAAGGCAGAGAAGTTCTCATGGGGCAGCGAGATGGGCAGCGAGCTGAGCTGCCTGCATTCATTAACAATGGAGGTTGTAAAGAATATCTTGTGTTTTTCATGCGTGAATAGTAGAGAAATCCACCATTGTATTTTGCAATGGCCTCTGAGCAGTAGTTCTTTAATCAAACAAATGCTATAGGATTAACCATGTATTTGAGAGGAGGGACAGTGGAGCGAGAAGAGGCTTTCAGGGAGAACAGGTTTGGCTTTATCTCAGGGTTTATTTTAAATTGCTGCTTTTGTACTCAGGAAAAGCAGCATGGCAAGTGCTGCCTAGGAGCAGGTGAGGCACTGGGCTGCCTCTGCTCCTCCTGCATTGCGCCTCTTGGTGTCTGCACATTTTTAAGATTCAACAAGCATCTTCTGTTGCAGGCATTGTTCTGCAGGATGTTGTGATGTCCTCAGGGATGGAGCTACAGATCAGTGCTGCCAGGTGCTGCAAAGCCAGAACAGCCTTGGCATCACCTGTTTTAGAAAAGGCAAAATGGCACCACAGCGACACTTCAGCACAGTGACATGTTGGTCTGACCAGCACCCAGGCTCCACCAGGAATATCCCAGGTACAGGAGTACTACGGGAAAACCGCTAGTGGGTTGGTTTTTTTTTTTTTTTAATGATTTGCAGACAATGAATTTACTGACGAAGTAGCCAAGCTTTTATAAATTTTGCTAAAACTAAGTATGCCATCCTTCTCTGACTACTATATAATTGCCTCAAGAAAATGTAATTAAGACAATATTGATTTACCACACACTTCCAGTGTCACAGATCAGTTATGTCACTGACATTTACACAAGCTCCTTTTGACCTGGAGCATGTAGCAAATACTCAGCCAAGTAGTAATCTATATTACACTTCCTGGAGGTAATAATCTGCTATATACAATTAAAATTGATTAGGTCTTGATCTTCCAGAGCATCTGAGAAATTGTAGCTTTTTCTGAGACAGAAAGAATTTTGCTTGATTCTAATACATAATAAATCTGAGCCTAAAGTGAAGAATAAGCCTTTTTTTCTCTACCAGTAAGCCTTCTTTTCTCTACCAGTAATCTCTTTGTTGCAAGAAAAAATTGTCTTCCTCCCTTGGATGGCAGCACAGACATTAAGAGACAATCCTTTTCTCCTTATAAACTACATTCTTCAATGTTCAAACTAACTTTAAACTCCCGCTTATCCTGCAATTTAAAATTATTACTATTATTGCTGTTATTGATGGGTTTTCAGCAGCAGATTTATATAGTATAATGGTCTACAATATTATTATTTCATTATTTAAACAGAAGCTCAGCATCACCTCGTAATAGATTTCTGAACAGTTTTCTGCTGGTGACAGCAGCATCTCTTTTCTTCTTTTGCCCTTAGTAAGTCCTGCCTGGCTTATATTACATCTCCTTCCACCTTCCATTTTTTTTTAGACTGCTATTTCAGATATTTTTGTACTCATTTCAACTTGAGCCCAGTTCTTAAATCTGATTTCATGCATGTCAGGAAGCTCTCTTACACACAATCCAGGAACCTCCTGGTCTGTTTCCTCTCTGCTGTGTTATGTTTCCAGCAGTCAGGTGAGAGGAAGATGTGTCTCTCACTCCAAACTAGGCACTCTTGCCTCAGATGACTATGTTTCTCTCGTTGGAGAATCACAGAATCATAGAATATCCACAAGGATCACAGCTGAGTCCTGCACAGCAGCATCCCCAAGAGTCACACCATGTGCTTGAGAGCGTTGTCCAAATGCTTCTTGAACTCTGTCAGGCTTCGTGGTGCAACAACTTCCCTGGGGAGCCTGTTCCAGTGCCCAGCCACCCTCTGGGTGAAAAACGTTTTCCTGATATCCAACCTAAACCTTCCCTGACAGCTTCAGGCCATTCCTTCAGGTCCTATTGCTGCTCACAAGAGAGAAGGAATCAGTGCCTGCCCCTCTGCTTCCTCTTGTGAGGAAGAGTAGTTTCTCAAAGCATTGAAAATTTTTTAATGATTCTGTCCGTTAGTGAGAGAACTGGAGAAGTTCTGAGTCCATTTGCAGGAAGAATCTATTAAGGTCTTGGATACCTAGCACAAGATGCCTTATTGGAATTCTGATAATGAAGTGCTTAGTAATGTAAATGAAAAATCAAAACAACTTCTCTAATACTCTGGTGTCTTCAGACTTGAAAGAATTGGAGGGGTCAGAAACTGTATATGCATCTGGGACACAAAGAGAGGTGAAAAGTCAAGCTAAGAATTTGGTCATATTTCATTATCCATTCTAGCATTTCCCAAGGCAGGTACCTGAAAGGAAAGAAAGAGTAAAGAAAGAATAAAATAGATAACATTCAGTCTTAAACCTGGGAAGTATTCATAGGAGTATTGGAACAAGGAATTAATGTCAGTGACAAGCTGTATGACCTGCCCCGTAACAACTCAGGTGTGTGACCACAGGTCTCTCTCTTACCTGACACAGCACCAGGCCCCCGTCACTGAGGAGGGATCATCCAAGTTTCACAAACTCAGAGCAGAGCAGCCACATCCTGCCAGCCACGGGGCTTTGTGACAGGGAATTGTAGATTGCCAGTTACACAATCAGGAGTCAGGCTGAAGAGCATTGCACTCAGCTTCTCACACTGCTGCAAAGTTCTCAATACTATCATTTTCATGTGCAGTGTAATAACCTGTCAGCTCCAGACAGACAACTGAAATAAAAGCAGTGTTTGTTCTTTCACTACCACCGTAGGACAAGCAGTCTAGCTGGATTTCTGCACTGTAGGATTATATTGATTTTTCTGAAAGCAATTATAATAAGGCCTGTTATACAAGACATAGCAGCCAGAGCAAAGGATGACTATTTGCAGAAATAACTGAGATGGGAGGAAAAATGCAAATTATACAATACCATGTCTATTTTCATGGACTTAAAGAGATATCTTAAGGGACAAATTAAATAAATCATATCACAGTTCCACTTTACTTGCTTAAAGTATTCAAATCATTACATTACCATGTCAGGAATATTATTCAAACTTCTTTTAATATATTTCTGGCCCATATGCAAACCTTTCTACTATCATTTGTGAATGTACTTTAGTAAAAGCAATCACGTACACTGATAGAAGAAAGACCAGATCTTTGTCTGGTTAGCTAGTTTTTCCTGCAAGCAGTGTGATATTTTTATCTGGGAAATCAATTATAAACTCAGCACCATGTAATTAATTCCGCTGCCTGAATACATTGCTGTTTTATGGCATCTAAGAGGTCAATGTGGTATTGGTGAATATGGCCCAGGACCGACAAAAGCTCTTTGGCCATGCAGAAGCTAAAGGGCAAAAAAGGTGAACTAGGGCATTTCAAGTGCAGGAGAAGTCTGTGTTTAGGAAGCTGAACCAAGATGCCTTGAAGAAAAATTACTGTTTAACTTCCTTTCTCATATTTTCAAGGAAAGTCAGGAGTACAGACAATGGCTGAAGACCCTTCACCTGTTCATTGTAGCCCCACATAAAATAAGAAAAACTATTTTAAAGAAGATCACAACCTGGATCTGTCAAGAGATGCACCAGATGGTAACTCAGCCTCCTCTATCTCTTGGCTATATTATTATTAAGCTGCATCACTTTGCATCTCCTTAGCCTACTGAGCAGAAAGAAATATGAGTACTTTAAACATTTTTCATGCTATATTCTCCACCTAAAGACATACAATTATATCAGGCACAATTTATACATATGCCCTTTAAAAGATGCATGGCTCACTGGAAAAGAAACAGGTTAATGAAATAATTATACTGCCCTTAGGCTTTACACTGCTGCCAGTCACAAAAATACACCAAGATCCCGAATATAAATGAATCAGAGGTACACACAGTATTCCAGATATGATCACATAAGTACCTTATGCAATGCCACTGATATCTCCCTGTCTCTATCAGAAACAGTTAGCTCATGGTTATATGTCTTTTTCACATGACATTAGTGGGTATAATCATACACTTCTCAGTCAGTACCCTTCTATCTCTTTTTCTTCTACTGTCACTTCTAAATTATGAGTTTCCAGTTATTACAGGAACACGTGCAATTAATCATGGCAGACATTACTTATCCTTTCATCCTACTTCTATTTTATGTGGTCTGGAGGCTGGTCTATTCTTCCCTTCTTTCATTTGGCTCTTGTGGTGTTGATAACAAGGGCCTGTTTTGTGCCATCAACAGATGTAATTTCCTCTCCTTTGTGCTAAGGTCTTTAATGAAAATACTGAATCAAACCGGTCCTGAACTTCAGTTTCTATTCCACTTAGCCTGTCTTAGCCTGTGCATCTCACACATGCCTATATCTTGGGAGGCCAGTGAAACAGAATTAAAGTATGTGATCTGCTCATAGATACAGAGTGTGCAGACCTACAAGAATAGATTCTTTATTTATCAATTTTTTCTTCCTCTGTACTGAAATCAAGGAGGAATATTACATGTAAGGAAACTTAAACAGTCCTTTCCACTTAAAGCTGTTACTGAAAATGTCTCAGATTTCATCCTGCAATGTCTGTGCCTCAGGTACTCAGGTAGAGCCAACATTCAATGGAGCATTTTTCCCATCAAGATGATGAAAGCCCTCCAAGTCTTTCTTGTAACACTGATATTGGTCCATTGCTGGGCCTTCTTTTATTGCCTTAATACATACTTTTGGGCGTTTCTCCCAGGCGTAGGGAAAAGTGCTGTGAAAGGTCACAGGAAACTTGTTTGTGCTGAGACACTTCAGGCAAAATCTTCCTTTTTGATTTGTTTCCCAGTGAAGACCACCTCTTTTCCCCCAGAGCAGCATTTTAACAGCAAGTTTCCAGTGCATTACTCTATCTCCAGATGCTGAGATGACTTTCAAATTCTCTTCCACCCGTTTTTTCCCCAGCCTGCAGGTCATCCTGGACTCTCTTCTTCCAGTGTCTCCAATATAAAAATACAAATCCAGGCTTTTTCTTGAAAGGTCCACCTACCCAGCAACTTGTGCAGACAAATATCCATAGGCAATGCTGTTTGAAGAGGGGATAATGAAGTATTACAAGACCTCTGGCTGGGACACTCTCCCAGATTCCTGCAACAAAGGATTAGTGGCTTTCTGAGCTGACAATAGCATGCAGTTCAATGTGTTTCAAATCAGCTGATGAATTTACCCTCCACCAGCTTTTCTAATTGCTTCTATTTTAGTCTTTTAAATGTTCTGTTGGCATTGAGAGCCACAATTCGATTACAGACTCTAAGAGAAAAAAAGGTACTTTCTCTTGCATTACTTATTTTTAATCTGCTGCCTGTACCCTCATTAAATGCCCTCTAATTCTGCCATTATAAGAAACATAGAATAATAATTTTTTATCCCTTTTCACTATAGTATTCAGAGACTTTTATCATAGTCCTGTCCTTTCAAACCTGAGCAATTCTTTCCCATTTAATTTTGGGCATACATGCCACGTCTCTTGTAATTGTTGTTGTCCATGTCCGCACAGTTTTTTATTCCTACTGTATACTTCTTTGCTGGAATTATCTTTAATGTACTTGGGTGTTAAGCTGAAGGCATTTCTTACATTCCTTACATCCATACAGTCACACAAAGGAACTTCATTGGAGAAAGTGAGATCTCAAAATAAAGTGTTATGCTAATAGAAGAGTAACTCTTAAGCTAGTAAGTCTCTGAGAATTGTCTTTATCATAATTTCCTGGTTGACATGCAGTATTCTCAAACATATTGTGGACAAGAACTGACTCTCACATACCAGAGTTATTCAAATTCCCATTTAAAAATTTAAGAATCATTTTCTGGAGTAATTTTGAAGACAGAAATAAGCAAATTATCAGTCTCCTTCATAGAAAATGTTCCCAGGCTTAAAGCCAGCTGTGGCAAGGAAAAAAATCCCGAAAATTTTAGGATAGGTTAGACTTTTCCTAGCTTTAGCTTTAGCCACATAAAAGCCAAGCAGATTTAGAACAGAATTGTCAGAATAAACCCCCTGACAACATTTTGAATTAATCGAAATTCCATTTTCTCCCAGTAGCACATTCTGCAGAAAAATATTGCAACCAATTCTAGTTAATGGTCTTCCGTAAAAAATAGCAGAGCAGAATGAGTCATTTTCTCAGTTGGGGATGTAGAAAAGATTAAGAAGGAATGAAAAAGTGGGCAACATGAGCAGCATTTGTCAAGCTGATGACACTACAGCATGCCAGCTTCCTTTGTTGCTGCACTGGTAGCAAGGAGCAAGTGCTGGGATTTCAATGCAATGTCACCTGGTCTCTCACTCTGCTCTCCAGGAAGGAAATCTGCTTCTGCTCTGTTGTTCTACAGAACCAAGAACTGAACAATCACTGAAAAGAAATCAGCTGTTGTAGTATCACCCACACCAGACATTTTCTCTCCAAGAATCTGTTAAATTTCTTAAGAAGCTCTGCCTCAAAATGCCGGAAGTTTACTTGAGAACAAAGGCTTTAGTAAGGTTTTGGCATGGCAATGTCCATGAAAACCAAAGCTTACACATAATGTACTTTTTGTGTATCTACATCTGGCATCTAGCAGTTTGTTAGAACATATTTTACTGGGTTTATTGTTTAAAAATAGATTTGGATTTGGACTATAAGGAGAGGTTTGAGAGATAGGAGTGAAAAAAGGTTATTTTCCACAAAAGCCTTCACTGACTTCTTGGACTGTTTCCACTGAATTGGGTTTTAGTATATTTAAATCCTGCTCTCCATAGGTAAGGCATAAACAGAAAAAAGGAAAGTTTCAATGATGCTTCATGACTTTTAATAGACTTTTGCATGATTTATTGATGTAAATATACTTCAAATAATTGGTTGGACATTAAAGGGCAAATGAAAAGTTTTTTCTTTAACAGACAATTTGGATATGAACAGTATAAATAGAACACAGTCATCACAACTTTATTTTATGTCATTCCAATCTACTATCAATTTCTTTTCATATACAAATTCAACTTTTTTTGTAACCTTGAATACCTAGAAAACTTGCATAATGAAACATGTTATTTACACTGTGTATGAGTCACAAATAGTTACAAATAAAAAGTATACAAAATGATTAAAATGTATTATTACATGAAAAGCAAGGAAGATATAGTAGATGTTCTGATTAACTATAAATGCTTACATACTTGTACATACATTTCTAATCTGAAATTGCTAGATGATATATCTGATGGTTTTGATCAGGAATATTAGTTCTTATTCTTGCACTACTGGAGAGGAAGCAATAATTTTCAGACATAATGAGCCACTTAAGAAATGTTCATGGAACTGTATAGGATGAAATATATTTAAAAAAAAAAAAAAACCCAAAAATAAAATATTTGACATTGCAAAATATAAGCAATTTCACTCATGCCATACAGATACGTTATATATTAAACCAATACTGTAAGATGGCATCGCAAATAAATCATAACAGAGCTGTAACATTTTAAAAATAAGCAATTCACATGGCATTTGTTTCATAAAATAGGAGATGTACAATATTATTTACATTGCAAACCGAAGAGAGAATAACCCCATGAAACTGCAGCAAACAAACCGTTCGGAACATTGATCACAGACCTGATCCATAAAATATGTAGGCATGTGTGTAGAATGTAAGGAAAACCTGTCCTTGGCCGAGTGAGACGCTGCCCTGGAAACGGGGTGTGCGGCTCCCACCTGTGAGCACCCACGAGGTACGGCCGCAGCCCCAGCCCAACGCGCTCCTGGCGTGGGGCCCCGCGCCCTCTGCAACCCCAGCACCTGCAGGGCTGCAGCCCAAATGCCCCACGGAACCGAGCTCCACATCCAGGTGCGGGCCAGGGAAAAGCGCCTCACTCCTGGATGGAATGCGCTGCACGCTGACGTGCTGGACTGTGGTACCCAGCAAATGGAACACTTCCAGGATCCGACCACTGATGGTTTTGCACAGCAAGGAGTGTAGGATACGGTTTCGGAGCTCTTTGCAGACTTTTAGCCCAAACAAGGACTCCTGTTCTGTAAAACAGGAGCCACGTGGTTTTGTTTTGTCAGGATTGCCAGGAAGTAGGAAGCCTGCAATCGTTCAGAGCACAGGGTTTCTGGCACGGCAGTACTGACCAGGGTTTCAACTGTGCTGCAATCATCTGCTTTATTTGTGAAGGCTCAGGACCACCACTGGTCAGCCCTGATTCACAACAACATTCAAAGTTCCTACCACAAAACCTTGCTGGACACTGAACCCTACCTGCCAAGTCCCAGCAGGGTGTTTGGGTATTGACCACTTCAGCAACTGATCTTTAAACAGTGGTTATTAAAAAGGACAAACGCCTCCTGCTCCGTGGCAGTATTACAGCTGCTCAGGATAAAATTTACCTATGGAAACTGAAATGGAACTCCTACGAGACGGCTGATCAGCATTGACCACTGTATTTGAGTGGCTGTAGTTCCACATCTGGAACACAAAATTTGATAAATGAGCTCTGCCTCACAATTGTCCTCATTTGTTTCTTTTTTTCTTTCCTTCTTATTTCCCTATATTTCTAGATAGTTTTCATGACACAAGAGAGAGTAGGTAGTACAAATCATGTACTCCTGCCAACATTTGAAATTCCAATTGCTGCAAAATCCTCAGGATTTGCCACACTGAACTCCATGACCATGTGCCTGCACTAGCCCAGTGAACTTGAAAAGTTGGTCTGCCCCAGCAATAAACGTAAAATATCCATACAAAACTTCTCACCCGAGATACCGAATTATTCTGCACATGTTCAGAGTGGCCTTTTATCCAGGATTTCCAGGCATTGAGCAGCCAAATAAAAAGCTACTGACGTGGCTGAAGAGATGTCAAAAAATTCCAGACAGAAAAAACAAAGGTGCCATAAAAGAGATAAAACATCTCTGTCATGGGAAAGCAAGTCTGCAACATACTACCAGATACAGTCTGCACATATGAGAACTCGAATAATGCAGAGGCACAGACCTAAGCTATTTTTTTTCCTTTTTAAGCAATGGGACGAGAATAATAAATACAGTCTGGGTGGTATGTTGAGAAGCCAACAATGCAACTGAACTGGTGCATTTCATATTGTGTTGTTACAGTGCTCAGAAGAACGAGCTCTATCAGTGACTTCCAGTGAATTAGCGACCTTTGGGACTGCTAAAGTCTGGATGGACTTGGCGCCTGGATTGCATTTGCAGTGTAATTCATACAAAGTCACCAGGTAACTTTTTTGCTTTGGAGATCTTTTGGCTTCAAAAGAAAGACAGTGAAGGAAGAAATAAGTATTTTATGAGCAGTTGTTATGTGTATCAGCCAATTTTAATGAGGCAAAAACCAACTCAATAACTTCCCTGTTGTACCACTTTTTTAACCATAAACACAAAAACTTCTTGATTTGTCCTAATATTCTGGCTTCTTTGGCCACCTCCTCAATGACTTAGCTCTGAAATAGAGGCATCCTGGCCACAATCAGGAACAAAATGTTTTTCAATGAGTTTTCTCTGGAGAAACATTTTTTATGGATATTGTGCTACTAATATGACAAGAATTAATTAAAGTGAGCTACCTACCAGAGGAGGTCAAATAAAGTGAGAACTGCCTTGAAGAAAACTTGTAAGATTTTTTTTTAAAATCCAGATGATTTCTCCACTACACTACACTTCCACACGTAACTGGAAGAAGAAATTAGAACAACTTTTATGAAGGTGCCAGTGTCTATGGCAAAGGCTTCATCAAATATATCCATTATAATGACTCAAGAAACTGCAAAACTGAATAAGCAATGCAAGAACTTCACAATTTCCTCAGCTGAACTTCAAAGGATTTTTGTTGTTTTGCTGGTCACTAGTAACTCATACATGAAATTTTGGATCTATTTATCTTTATGAATCAGGTACTGTGCAAAGGTCATGCACCAAAATAGCTCATTACTTTTCCCTTTCAAATGCATTAATGGGGAATCAGTAGAATGGAGCCCACCACAAGTAAACTAGAAGCATGAGAAAAGAGTATTTGTTGAATAGAAATGTTACTGTTAGTATTTAGACAAGGCAAAACTTTGCTTGGTCCTGTGAAGAACAAGAAAATCTGTATTTCGATTACAAACATTTATATGAATACTAGCCTAAAACTAGAGGCATTGAAATAGAAGATATATAGTATATTGTATATTGCTTTTCTTATAGAGTGTACATTAGGTTTCTAATATGGTGACAAACAAGTAAAATCTTTCAGGACAAACTAAAAGGACCTCATTGCAACAAACACCATTGTAGCAGGTCACACTGTGAAAGCGAGATGTCAGGTCACACAACACAGCGCAGGCACGCTGTTAAGAGGTAGTCTGGGGCACTCTGAGAAGGCTGTTTTATCCTTCTGCTACCTGTTAACAACATACCTGCACGAGTTTAGTAAAGTTTTTCCTTCTTGTTTGAGGCCTTCAGTGGAGTTGAAAAAAGAAGGGTAAAAAAGGCAAACTGTTTGTCCTCAGTAACACTTTGGAAGAATTGGATCACCAAAGCCTACTCAAACAGAGGCAAAGAGATAAAATTAAGAAGTATCAACAGAAGTGGAATAGAACAAGGCTGTTTTGTTTCGTCTAAAGAAGGCCCAAGCTATTGGCACTGTTTGCATTTGCTAGAAAATAGAAGTGGCTTATCAGGAGGAGATTCAGGAAAGGCATTCACTGATCTCTCTAAGCCTGCAAGATTTACAAATAGCATCTGCTTTTCTATTTCCCAGCAACATATGAAGAAAGACCCTTTGCTGTATGCAGGTCTGTGTAAACAGATAGACACAAAACAGTAATTTTAAAACAAGAAGAATAAACTTTAGATTACATTTTTTTTTTTCAGAAGCTCATAGGAACAACAGCTATCAAGACATACATTCTGTTACAGGAAGAGCAGTACAAATGTTAAAGCTTTTAAGACCGTATATAGTTCACAGCACACACAATTTTCCCATGGCCTACACATATGGCACATCAAGTTTTTACATAGACTCATGTTCCCATGGAGGAATTAATACTGAATTCTGCTATGTTATACTGGTGCTGCAGCCTTGAATAACTTGTTCAATGCCACAGCACAGGCCTGGTTAGTACAGACATCATGCACTTCAACTGCTCACAGTCAAGATACAAATGACAGAACCAAACTTTACTGGTGGTTTTTTTTTTTTTTTTCAAGTAGGTAAGTCTTTGGTTAGTAATAAATTCAGTTGGTTTGGGGCAGCAATCATAACTGAAATAGCAACTTTCAGCCAGAGGTACTTACTGGAACTTCCAGACCACTAAGGCTGCCAAACAAATCCCAATAAAAAAACTGAAATGCAGCATGTGATAGTTCGTATGGACTCTGCTTCTGGTGGCAGGTGGATTCCTTTGCTGAACAGCTAGTTACAGGACAAGCAATCAGATGCGATTTTGCAATTAATCCCTTGACTTCAGTGTGGGAAGATCTTGGTTTACTTATATGCTTTCTGAGCTTCTCTGTTCATGTCATCTGACAATAAAACTCTGACCTGCCCCATGCCTTCCCAATAGATTGCAGGCTGATGTTTTAAAATAATGTTCAGATTTACAGAGTACTAAAATTTATCTCCTAACCATTTGGTTGACAGAAATCTCTAGGGACACTTCCTTACCTCCTCTGTGTATTACTAACATAGAAATACTGTCATTAATTAGATTATCCTTTGTCTGTAAGAAATTTTATACAAACAGGTTGAGTTCAAAAATGTCTCTGTGCTCTAAACCCTGACAGAGCTCTAGTATTCTTTAATGGCATCCAAGATTATTTTAATTCTAAGCAACCATTGCTGATAGTGCAAGGTTGTAATCTTGTTAGTGCAGAATGCTTGTACAAGTCTCTTCAGAGAAGCTTTGTAAGACAACACTAAAACACAGAACTACACAGAAAGCACTGACACCCAGGGGATGGCTGTCCATTTCCACAGGAGTATAGACTGTGAGGTGGCCAATCTTCACAATTTAGGAGTACCAAATATTTTTAACCAGCATCCAAAACAGAGAAGTTTGAAACAAGTCAAGCAGCAATTCTTGGCACTCATAAAGCTGAGATTAAAACTGCACTCTACTGAACTGTACTGCCCTTTTGGTCTGCTCTCAGTTAATGACACACCAGCAATGCGTGGCTCACAACTCTTCCTAAAATTCCCACTCCTAGAACTGAGCATCATGAACTCAGGTGAAAATCCATCCTCCTACAATAATCCAAGTTAACTTCACATATGTCTGGCTCTGTTATTAGAGATGTTTGTGACCACCTCAGATAGGAATTAGCCCTCAGATTTTACTTTGGCAACACTAAAATTAAAGGGAAAAGTTGAAAGATACAACTCTAAGGCATCAAAGTTAATTGTCCTCTAGCATTACCTGCAGAGGAAATGAAGATGAGCCTGAATGAATCACCAGTTAAATCACCAATTTCAGCTGGTTCCAGGAAAAAATGTTTAAACAAGTATCAGACATTCACGCCTTCTTGAATTTCATGACTCCTGATTAGATGAGAGTCAGAATCACAGTCTGACTGGGAAATTGTTATCAGTTCTTCTAGGCAAGATATTGCATGCAAAGTTCAATTTGTTCTCAAAGGCTTTGGGAAGAGACTGAACTATGACCTGGTGGGCCCAGGCTGTGAACTTCACTCCAATAATACTAGCTTGTTTTGCAAAAGTTCATCCTTATTACAAATTTATCCCACTAAAATATATAAATATAAACCACTAGATTACTTTTAGTAGCATTCAGTTCCTTCTCTAAGGTTGGCTATGGAGGCAGAGCAAAGTGGCAAAGAGAATAAGTGGATTATTTGTGGCTGTGAAATGATTGGTGTGACTCTCCAGGATGGTGATCTGAAAACGCCTTAATATTTATGTGTTCTATCTGTGAATTGCACAAACACAATACACGTAGCCTCTTCAAAACACTATGGGATCCTGCAAAGAAGAACTTCAGCAGGATTTTCGTAAACTGGGAAAGGGTAAACTCATATCAAGAAGGAATGTAAAATCAGTCCTATGGAGCCCACAATATTAAGACAAAAAAACCAAACACCAAACAAAATAGTTACTATTCTCTTCAAATACTTTGCTGAAAAATATCTGTGCCATTAATCTCTGGACTCGGAAGAAACCAAAGTTTAAAACCTAAAGGGATGAACATGGCCATGCTGTTCACTGAAGTGAGGATGGATGCTAAAGGTGCATGATTTGGTTTAGGGTAATCCCAAGGGTGGGTGATAATATATCTGTAATATCTCAAGAGAGCTATCAGACGGTGTCCACATATTTTGTATTATTTATCCCTAACCACATTTCTACAAATTTAAGCTGTCATACCATGTTCTATAAAACACAAGGTATGCCATGGAATGTGTTCATAATGTGTAGGATGTGTGATGCAGGCAACTGCTGGTGCTGCTTGTCCTGACATTTCTGTTCCACCACTGAACCTTAACACTGTGGTAATAATGGTACACACTGAATGCCAAATAAACGACATTGATCTTAATTAAATCCCAAAATCAAGATTATTCTTGACCTCTTCCACAAAGAGGACTTCTGCAAGAACAAAAATTTGTAAAAAGGACTGTAGTTTATAAGATATCCAAAAGACAATGAGCATAAATACTTTATAAATATTTTTTCACAGTGATTTGATTCACTGACATGAGTCATTATTTCCACCCTACACTTGTCAGATCTGAAATGCAGAGATTTTTTAACAGGTGTGCAGAAAAGACACATACTACAGAAAGAATCTCTAAAGAAAGTGGTGAAGGTTATTCCTGAGCTATGCATTGGTCAGCTTCTGAATACGTAAGTAAAAATAACTTAAGTCATAGTAGAAACTGCATGCAACTACTGCCAGCCCTATCTTCAGGTGAGACCCAGCCCGTACCTTGCAGAATTTTTCACCTTGACCAAACAGGCTGAGGTTCCCTATCTTCCCTATCCAGCAATGGATTGCTGCTCCTTTAGAGTCACGCACAGTACAGTGGAATTGCTCTGCTGTGGAAAACAAGTAACTGAAGAAGAATGAAGAAGAAAGAAGTGGTTTGTTTTGTTTAGCTTGTTAAATCCAAGCAAGTAGCAGTAAGAATTTGCAAAATCATGGCACAGAATAGAATTCTTTAAAATGTAAATGTTTGAGGCAATGAAAAATAATTACCCACTTTTTACTAAAGATATGCTGAGGTTTGGAAATTTGCTTTCACTGTAGCTTTTATATTTAGGTTCTGGGAGTTTAATTTTTATTTTTCAGTTGAATAAATTTAGCAATAAATTATTTCCCCCTTCCTCCTGCAAAGAAGATGGAAATGTCAAGACAAAAAACTTCTTTTTCAGTCTTCACATAGTGGCTTTAACACAACTTTCAGTGCATAACTTAAGGTACTGAACTTTGAAGGGACTGTGGCCAAACTGATTCAGCAGAAACTATAAGGTGGGTTTAGAAGGTGAATAAAAGAGAATTAAGACTAAACCTTGTCATTCTTCTTCATTGTGATTCCGATTATTTCTAATGTAATTTTATGGGTGATTTGCTTTCAGTTGAGCATTTTTTCTTGCTTTTTCTCCAGATGTTATGACATTTTGATGTACATTCACCTCCATTACCCAATTCACCCTTCTCTGGCAAGCCCATAGTGTCTATTTTTAACTCCATGAGCTAATAATCCAGTTTCTCTGACAACTGCAATTTGTTGGAAGAAATGACTAGTGTTACGTTGTCTCAGAGCTATGAGCCCATTTGAGAAATTAGCTTCTTAGCTGACCTTTAAAGCAAGTGAGAATGATTTGCCCCGCAATTCCACAGGGTTCGGATTTCATTATCCCAGCAGTGTGTGTGAGATGGGCTGCCCCCGCGGCACAACTCTGCCTCTCTGCTTTGTTTTCCTGGTAATTATAGAAACTGTTTACTGTACATGGAAAATCTGCAAGTTTTCTCAGCTCTTGAGGACAATACTATTTCTAATCCCTTTTCTCTGGAGAGTGACAGTTCACAGTGTGGAGGACCTCACACTACTGATTCTTCCCAAGAGGAACTTTCCCACAGACCATGACTGCAGTGAAAATCACCACAGATGTCTAAGGATCACAACGGCAACTGCAAACAGAAGAGAGACACACGGGAGAAGTGTAGCAGAATGGCAGCCCTGGTCCTTCCCACTCCTCTCTGGTTCAGAGCCTGACACAAGACCCTGTTGGAGAATCTGGGTACTCTAACTGCATACCAACACAAGTGCAATTTAGGACGGGTCAGATAGAACTTTAGTAACCATGATCATAGTGAGAGAACGAACAGCCAGCACCTCAACCTCTGCTCCCCTTTCTTTCCCAAGTGATTGCAAACACCGACCTATATACTGCTCCACAAAAAAATCTGGTGAGGAAAAATTGTCATTTCAATGTTAAAAAAGCCAAAAAAATCAATTTCTGGGATGTATGGATTTCTTAAGTAGCTATTCCAAGAAAGAAGCAAGCAGTAAATAACATGATGGTTTAGAGAGATGGCTCTTGGTGGATACATCAGATAATACTAGTGTACTATCTTAGAGCAAAAGTGGGAAGTTGGCAACAGTCACAGATTGCCAGTTTTTAGTTGAAAGGAATGTTCTTATAACCAGGATAACCCCCCTAGCCAGACCTCTAAAATGTTAAATATAAATAATTTTACCATCACATCCTTTTGAATCTGGGACTGAAACCTGGCCCTTGCCCCAGTGTACTTGTCTCCGTATGTATTTGATGTTCTATTCTTTACATCCTCTCATTCTTAACAGCAGTGGAATTCATCTCACCTACAGCACAGCAGCTAATCTGAACTAGTCTTCCACCTCTGCACAGTGGTCACTGGGAAGAAAAGAGAAGAGCACATCTAGGGAAGTGGTTTATCTCATCCCTAAGACTTTCTCCAGGAAAGCTCAATCTTTGAAATGCCAGGATGTCTGCACTGACTGTAGAGGGAACGGACCTGACTAGCTCAGACCACAGATAAGTTTTAGATACCTAAATACAGATCAGCTGAATTTCACCCATTTTTACAGTAATTCCCCACAACCTCGGTTCTCTAGAGCATAATGGATCCCAGTGCAACTTGGGCACAATGACACATACGAATAATAAGGAATTTTCTAGCACCAAAGACATTAACGGCTGCAACTTAGTGAAGGGCTAATTTTCCAGCAAGGCAGTATCAACGTCAAGTATTAAGATGGGAATTTTGACTACTATGGGCTTTGTTTAGACTTCAGTAAAAGGCACAATGCTGTCCTATCAGTAAGCACATTTAACACTTGGCTTTGGGATGCTCTGTATCTCTTAATTAGCTCTAAACAACTGAGTTAAATCTCAGCCTTACCCAACATGATCTGCATGGCATTTCCGCAGAAGCTGCTGGGTGAAATACTACTTCCTTGGAAATTTACTGCAGACAACTCTTGGTTGAATGGGCATTTGAAAAATCCATATATAGGACTGTTTCTGAAGGAATGGTGTGAACTGTGGATTATCCCATAGACTTTGTACCTTTTTAATATGACACAACAGTATTCCAAGCTTTCTTTCTATTTAGGTATTTCTAAACAATATTTACTTACAGAGCAAAAGAGTCTCCATTTATTTAAAAAGTGCTGACATTTATCCCTACATACTTTTTAAAAGACATTCTTACTACCACCTCCCAATGTTCAGTTGGCAAAGTATCTCACTTGCCCTGTTTCACATCTAGTTTTGCATTCAGTATTGAAACTCACAGAGGAATTCTTAGTCCTACATCCAGGAAAGCCAAATAATACAAAAAAGCAGGACACACTTTGCATTTTGAATCTAGACTTTTCAGACTATCTTTTTCCCCCACAACTCTTCTCTGTAACTAGAGACTCAACTCTTATTTAAAATAAAAAAGTCAAAAAATGTGTAGTTGTCATGCAATTCCACTAAAATTTGAAGGATTATAGGCTCTAAAATTCAACCGTACGCTCTCAGAGTTCATGACACTATGTACAATACTTTCTTGCATTTTGTATGAATAATCTCTGCATCATCCAGCTCCCAAACAGATGAAAGCTAACATCAGTAGCACATCCATGTACAGCCGCCCCCTCCTACACACACACTTCACTTTCTTCAGGAGCTTCTTATTTATATACTTGCAGGCCCTACAAGAAGTTTCCAGAGAGGAATGTTTACACTCTTAAATACTGACAAGCACATGGGACTTAATTTAGATGGGGGATTTCTAATCCACATTTCCAGCACTTATTTAGATATTTAGAATCTCAGGATCATTCAGCAAAGTAAAGTTCAGCTTTCAGAAAGAGGTTGTGTTTAAGCAGAGAAAATGGGATTAAGACACCCCTTAGTGACTTTTAAAAATTTACCTCCTCCTTCTTAGCAAGTGCAAATAATCTGAACTGGGCAGCCATGTTTTCAGTGTACAGTTTCAGAATGATTTCAATCAACCAGAAGTACCATAGAAGCTTCTAAAATAAATATACCTGTCACTATCTCCTTTTTTTTCTTTCTATATCATCTACTCTCTCATGCAATGGCTCACATCTAAAAAAAAAAAATCTCTCCTTGATGGTTATTTATTCCTAAGCTTGTTCTTTTGCAGTAAGTTCAGAAACTCTGAAATTGATTTAACAGTATGTTCCAATCTCATTAGGGAAGGAAAAAATAATACCTTAGAGGTTTCTGGTAATAAACAAATGCCAAAAGGGATTAAACAGTATTTGCCCTCTGTGGGTATTCATCAGTTTTAGCATCTGTTTATTACTGTGTATAAAACAGAAGTCATCCCCTGTATAGACCTGCCTGGTTTATTACTCCTATTTATCATTCCTGGGTACATCTTACAACTATTACCGGTACTGTTCCTAGGATGTGAGATTAGTCTTACTCTGTGGCCAGTCTTTTAAAACATTCTGTTTACATCCAAAACTCTTTTCTAAGTCTGGTCAATAAGGAAGAGCAAAATCAGAACTATAGAAGTAAGTAGCAACATATACTTTTAGAAAACTAACAAAAAACCACTGCCTTATAAAATCAAATTATTCCACTACATGCTCTTCTCCTCTGAGGAACAGGATGGAAGGACAAACAGTACATATCAGGATGTTATTCTGGCATTTAATGTCCTGCTGAAAAGCAGTTCATTAAGGTGATAGGGGCTGTACAGGAGCCTAGACAGAAGAGATTGGCAAGGCTTTATTTATTGCTTCAAGAGTAGTCATTAGAGAGTATTGCTAAGGAATAATTACCTAGAAAACAAGCAGTTCAATGTGAGACCTGCTAATGGAAAGTTAATTTTGGGGCTACAAATTCACAAAAGCACCAAAAAATTGTGTTAATGATAATCTGGCAACTATCTCTCTGTTCTTTAGAATCCATGTGTGTTACTACCATCTTGACTATGGGATAAGGTTTATGCAGGCATTCTTGCATACAGTTCAGGGGAACGTGGCATAGAGGTTTTATATGATTGGGCGAGGGGCTCAAAGCTCAAAAGCTTTTCTAAGTCACACTCCTAATGGTATCCAGGAGTTGTGACTGGCAGGGCTGGAATCTCACGCAAAGGGTTCAGACACTAGGAGAGATGTGCAGAACCGCAGCAGCCCATGTTCGTGACAGTCACCATGGCTACAGTATCAACCTTTTATTTATCCTGGAATATGCTTATCTATCCCTCTGACACTTAGTTTGATTCAATTTATTTTGGACAACGCAAAATGCTGAAAAGCAGCACAACAGAAGATCTGAGACACAGCACTCGGGCTGAAAAGAATGTCATTCAGTGGGATCAGTCTCACTTATCTTGGCCATCTAAAAAAACAGATGTCTAGTCTAAGTTTGCCATCTGTGGTCACTGAGAAAGTTAAGCACACTCAAGGATTTAGGCAGCCTCATACTCTGCCTAAAGCAGAGGGGCCAAGTGCCTGAAGTGCTTACCCTTCCTCCAGATTTTAAATGAAGCTTGATTGTTGGAATGCCAAAGATGGCCAGACAGCTGGAGGTGCTGCTGCAGCCAAGGTAACCAGTGTCCCTCTTGATTCACGTTAATTCCACTGCCTCCTTGCTAGCCAGGGAAGACACTTGTTTCTCTGCAATCCTCTCTGCTCTTTTTGTCTGAATTAAAACACTTTCAGCCTCACTCTGCCTCTGGGAACTAAAATCCCGGGAGCGAGCAGCTGGTTTAACATCTGCCTCCACTGATCCTTCTGTTAAGGCTGCCAGCAAAGTTGCCACTTTGCAGCACGTGTTGTATTGGGCTCTCTAACGTGAACCCCAGCCCAGAGGGTAGCAGACTGAGATGTCTCATGCTGCTTTCAGAGGCCATTTTGTTGCTATAGTGACACAGTGATACTAACCTGGACCACAGATAACTGGAGGTCACCCTTTCTAAGCCACAGATTAACAACAAATTAACATCTGCAGAGGTGAATGATCTGTTGCCTGTGACTGAATTGCTGCATTCCACAGTTTCACTGTTTCTCTTGCTTTCACGCATGATTAACAGCCAAGCCACAAAAGATCAATCATGTGTATGAGGTTAAACAGTTTACCGATTTTTGTTGCAAGCCTGCTCATGCATTGCAAATTAATAATGTCGTTAAGGAGTAACTCCTATCTGAACAGATAAATCTGGTGCTTGCAGAAGCTAAAAACATGGCATGGGCTGTTAATGCACCGACTTCACCCAAATCCACCAGTGTTAACTTGCACTGCGGTCTTTTCCCTCTCTAAAGATGTGAATGCCTCCCGTGTCACTGTAACAGTTTTGTCTTCCCTGCAAGGAAGAGTAAGATCAGCCCTTTAACCCCAGTTATTCTTTAGCTATAAGCAGTCATGTCAACAATATATGCTAATAAGAACAACAATAGGATTTATTCACTATCTATGTCACAGACAGCGTGCTAAGGGAAGGAACGTGGAGGTCTTCTGAAGAGCAGAACCCTGACCAAGAGCAGGACATAGCATGCAAGATGAGGGAATTATTAGCAGTAGCAGAAGCTGATCAACTCCTACTTGTTGAGTCTACTACACACTCAGCATCTTCATCGACAGCCTCTCTTGTCACTGGCACCCTCAATCCTGTACAGCATTATGAATAATGTATTACCTTGAGGGAAAGGAACCAACTGTCTCTGAGTTTGACAAGCTTTTTTAAGCTTCTTGTTTTGTTGCTAATTTAAGCATGTTGCTATTTCCAATACTACACATGCACAATTTTGCAAAAGATCACTAGAATCCAGCAACTAAGCCAGAAGCTCTGAGACTGCATTAGGACAGGGAACTAGCTCTCCTCAGTGAGCCCTGAGCACTCAGCAGAGGGGAGGTAGTGGCCTGAGACTTGTCGATGAAAACTCAGATGCCCTAAGTTTACAATGCTGCTGCTGGATTACAGACTCCTTGAAAGGACCACCTGCATGAAGCATGCAAGTCTGACAGCTGTGCCAGCTAAAGAATTGGAAAGCTGTCCAGCAATTCAACTTGCCCCAGCCACCAATGCAGGTTTCAGACTCATTTGCAAATCAACACAGCAGTTTTGGGTGCTATTTCTTTTCATTAATTTTTAAATTGCCTGAGAGAAGGATCTATTCAGAGCAAGAAATATACAATGAGAAATTGATTATCAGAGTTTACATCTTAGTACAGTGCTGATACTTTTAAATGCATGCAGCAAGTCATGGTTTTGCACTGCTTGCTTTATACAGGAAAAAATGGAAGATGGATGTTAAATATGCCCAATCCTGATGTTGGGCTTAGTAGGGAACACTGCAAACACAGGAGGAGTTAGGACTGTGAAATGGCATGTGCACACACATGAACTGCACAGACCTGCTAATACTCAATCACAAGGATATCTTCAAAACAGGCGATTCCCATACAAGATTTCCAAGGTTTTAAGAGCTTTGGTTTTCTGTTTGCAGAGGCATGTTTCCAGGCTTCAAAACAGTCTCAGATCTGAAACTGTATGTGGGAATGAGCAGAGAAGCCAAAACCACAATTGCAGTTAATGACTATTGGGTCTCTGGTATTAAAAATGAAATATCCTTTGGGATCCTGCAAGAAAACCACACTTTGAGAGTCCTGTCTTAGCAGCAATTCTCCCATGCAGAGGCCTTTGTCTTTGAATGGCAAATATTACCAGAGGGACGCAGAACTAAATTTATCCACCACCCTACCACTTCATCACTATTTTCTTTTTCCTCTGAGTTCGTGACCTCTATGCACTGCATCACAGAAAGGCCTGTGTGATGGGGAGCTTCAAGCAGATGGAAAAATCTGACACAAGATCTGTAAAAAATGTTCTGGGAAAACAACTGTTAACTCGCTTTACCTCATGATTTTTGTACAAGATACTGGCCACAAAGAGACTGATGAACGCAGCTAGGGGTGTCCTCAAATCACCTTCCCTTTGCCTTGACAGGCAACATGAAATAGATCTCCTCCCTCTCTCTTCAGAGAGGGTGGATTTGGTGCTCACATGGCTCAAGACAGCAGATGTGGCTACTTGCAGCTACATGAAGAAATACAGGCATGTAAATTCTTATCCAGAGGAACAAAAGATCATGTGTTTCATAGGAAGGGAAATGTTGAAAGAAAATTCCAACCAGAGTATATGATTTCTGCCACCATTTCAGCAACTCCAACCTCTCCACCTCATCATCTCAAGGTATAAAATTCTGAGAACTTTTTTATTTATGAAGACAATGTCAGGCAAACGAGAATCCTTTCCCTATCACTAAAAGTAAATGTTGTTGAAGAAATGTTGTGTCTGATTACCACCTAATTGACATGACAACATCAATCTTGATAAGTTTCATTTAACTTTGTAAAGGCATCCAACAAAATAAGCTTGCAACCTAATACGAAAGGCAGCAAATGCCAACTACCAATTTAGAAAGTGCTGAGAATTTGTTTTACACTTTCCTCACACTGACACAGAAAAATGTCCCCAGAGAGCCCACACTTTTTTCATTAACTTCCCTCATCATAACACAGATAATACAATACTTAACATCTGGGCTGCAGTTCTAGATATGTCACCTTTACACAAGCTTATAAAAAACAAGGACTGTATATTCTTATACAGTCAATCTACTCTAATTTGGGGAGCTAGATGATTTATTTGCAAGCACTATCAATGTATTCATGCTGATAACCAATACCAATTTTCAGTTCTCACACTGATCTCTCTGATTTTAAATTTCCTTATACAACAAACAGTCTCTGAGAGGATGACGATGGTGATACAAACTGGTTTTGATTGCTTCTCCAGTTTACTAGTAGAACTAGCATTTATCCATAATTTGCTATGAAAATGTTTCCATTGGTGAAGATCTGGTGTAGAATTAACCTAGACATTTCTTATTGGCAGCTGTAAGGGATAAGTTATTGAACTACAAGCTTTTGGTCTAAACCTCTACATTTGTACTCTTCAGATAGGTCTAAGGGGGGGGTGAGAAGAGAAAAAGAGCTTGGCAAAAAGTTGGTACTCTGTCATCAGCACCTACTGAACAAGGAAGATGTTCCAGTGAAGTTAGACTGAAATCTAAATCTACTAATGGATGTTTGAAAAATTTTCACTCTAGGGAACTAAGTAATGACATCAGAACTATGGATTTATTAGCTGCAAAGTGGCATTCCTCTTTCAGTGGTGAAACATGAACTTTGATCCATTTATGATTCTTACACATCTCACTGGTGTTCCCAGGGTAAAAAATGCATGCTACATCCTGTGTTATGTGCAAATGAATGGCTATAGGCTAAAGCTTGTCATCCTGTGCAGGAAATTCTCAAACCTGTAGTTTGGATGGAAATTCTACAACCTCAAGCTTGAACAGTTTTTGTAAGTAATTTTTCAGATAGGCCACAGAACTGCATACAGTATTTATCAAGGCAGATAAAAAAATGACTCCTCTAATTCCAAGAATGCTCTAATACCAATGGAAGAAATCTTTAACATCAGTATTCTGCTAGAAAATAAGTGAATTTGCATTGAACTAAGTTTCTGGGCTAATTCCCATGCATCTACTCTCCTCAGGCAAGGAGAAAACAACCCCTGCACAAGTAAATTCAGATGTCCTCTATATGCTGAAGTCTGTAAAGGTTCAAGACAGTCCTGTCTCATCCAGAAAGGCTTCATGGAAAGGAAGCCTGAAACATACTTAGCACAGGCTAGCAGAGCCATGCTGACTTAATCCCATACTCACAGAGGGTACTGGTCAAATGGGAGAATCACAGAACTGTCACTCCCTTCACAGAAAGATCCAACCGAATAATCTCGAAATGTGGTGAAAGTTATTCACTTATTTTCAAGGGGTGCCTCATGTTATGACTACTAAATCCATAAGCAAACTCATTTCTGCTCTGCATTAGAGAAATGTAGAGTTTCTCAGGCCTCCTAGTGCTGCTGAGTCTTATCTTTGATTAAAGTGATAAAAGGCCCATGTACAGCTAAGCCACTTCAGAATCACTGCACAGGTTTTAACTAACAATCTACAAGCTCAAAACAACATCACCCACTTCAGTATGATCCAAAGGCAGCACACCCACACAGGAAAACTGACCACCATCACTTTTGAAAAGGAAAAACTGAGAAATAAACAATGCCTGAAAATGTGCCAGATACACATCTTACTTGAACTGGATTAACTGAAGACAATAATACTATATTAATTTTCAACAGCAAAGAATTGGCCTTCTTTTTTTTTTAATAGTTTTGGACTAATGAAAATCTTGAACTGCCATTTGCATTAAACCTGGAAAAGTACTGCCTTCCCCTTTTTGGTGATTTTTGATCTTCACTAGATAAAACAGGGGACCTTCAGCCAATCCAACAACAGAGGAAAATTCCAAATGAGCAGTCATTACTAACAGAATGGATTTTCAATAATCAATGTGGACTAGGAGCACAAGTCCTATTAAAAAATGTGGAAAACCAGCATCCAGAGAGCTTCCAGTGTCTGCTAGAATTCCTCAGAATAAGTTTTCACAAGACCAAATTTTTAGAAAACTTCAGGACTTCAACATAAAATCAGTTTGGCTGGTAATTTAGAGGGAAAACAAGTCCCACTGAAGAGAACTTTTCTGTCTGTCTCCACATTGATCTTCTGCACTTTGTTTGCACTGTCCTGTAAGGACTGGACATACAACACTGTAGGACAAATACTGAACATTATTGTAAATAAGAAGACAGTGTTCATCTAAAGCTTTAGCATAAAAGTCAGACAAAGTGATTTACCAAAACGGGGGTTTTTTTCTGTAAAATATTGGTATTTTTGTTTCTTGCCAAAAAAGTAAAGAAAAGCCTTCTTGCTACTTGTATAACAATAAGGTTTGATAGGTAGAATGTATGAAATACACAGTAACTTCTGAAAAGCTATCCAAGCTCACTCAGCTTACAGTATGTGGAATGTAATTCTCCAGAAAGTGAAATGTATAAAAATAGGTAAAATTCCTACAATATTTGTATTGAGTCATAATTCCTCCTGCCAGGAAGGTTACAATAGCTCTACAGTATATGTATGAAATGCTTGCTCGTAAGTTAAAAAACGTCGTTACCTTACTGAAGAACACATTAAATGTAGGAATGCATAATCAGAACTGACTCTCAATTCTGCTTAGCTGGTGCAAATCTACAGAGAACCATCACCCTTTCTGCACAAAACAAGACCAATCTCTAATCTGAGAGTTGGGGTTTTGTTTTGTTGGTTTGTTTGCCATAGAGGGGCCAGACTGAAGTTTATGAAAGAAATTCCTCTGGAAGTGGAAGTACATCGTTTAATATTTTTTCCCTATCTCCACTTTGTTTACTGACAGCAGTTACCCACCTTTTAAAATGATTATTGCCTGACATTACATGGAGCTTTTACCGCCCGCTCAGAAGAAGGCAGTGAAATACAAAGAACCTCCAACTCCCCTATCATGACCCAGTTCTGGGCTTGTGCTTTTTTGACGAGTCTTTGATCTGCAGCAGGCCTCATAGGCTTGTCTCCCGGAGGAACATGGTGCCAATGTTGTAAGACACCTTTCTCACTCTGGCAGATGTGATGGAGGGTTTTGGCGGCTTCTGACCACTTCTGACCTCCAGGAAGTAACAGATCCCAGGAATTTCCTTTGGAAAGTTTTCTGGAAGCTCTTCACGGGAACGAGGGATAAAAATAAAATTTTCTTCCTTTTTCAAAAGCCTAGGAAAAAACAAAACAGAGGGATTAAAAAACCTGTAAAACACAGTCCAGAAATGTCACTTTGGAAGAGGTGGATCCTATGGGCTACCAAGTAAAAAACGAGTTAACACTGATTTGTAACATCTAAAGAAATTCTAAGTCAGGATTCTCAGCTGATATATATGAACTTAACATCATTAACTTCAATGAACTGTGTTGACTGAGATCAAGGGAAGGGAAGGCCCTAAAAAGCATTCTCTGAAAATCAATGTCAGCATTCAGAAAGTAACGTACCAGAAAGAGAACCAAATTCATAATGATCATTGCCCACAACATTTCATTTGGCTCAATTGAAACACTTCTGTCTGGTTAGGTGGGCAGAAGTTAGCATTTCAGAGTGATGGCTACCACTAGATTTCCTGCTGGAAGGCAGGTAAGAAGATGGCAGTGCTTGGGAGCTCTCACAGATAAAAGCAGGGAGGTCAGTTTGTGCTCTTCTCACGCTCAGTAGTACCGTATTTATAAAATGGGTTCAAATACAGCAAATCCAGCTTCAACACCTGAATCTAACCCAACACTATTCACCAAAAGTACCCACGGGTTTAATCTAGGCTATTTGATTGGGTCAAAAAGGGATCCAGGTTCCCTGGAGCCATGAAGCCATCTCCTGGCATGCCCACTCAAGCGGTACAACACCAAGGACCCGACTACACTGCCTTCTGCCATTTGCCATGTTAGCCATGGTGGAGAAGTCTCTGTCTGCTTAGATGTGAAAATTTAGGGCATCTTTATCAATTATCTTCCCTAGAATGAGCTGGACTTGTAAAATAAAGGAAATAACTCTATAAATTTTCTTTTTGTTTCCAATAATTACGTAAATTACGTTAGTGGTATTCAATCCCTTGCAGCATTGAAAAAAAGCAGTTCTGTGACAATGGTAAATTCTGAGCACAGTTGGATATATGACAGCATTCTTCCTCTTTTTCCTCCAAAGATATTTATTCTTTCTCTCAGTCAGTTTGAACCTCAAAAACATAATAGGGAAGAAGTTTGTAAGTTTCAGTGGAATTTTGGAATGGGTAGTTTATTTAATATCTGTAAAGCTGATTTCTGGAACTTAAATGAATAAAAGGATCCTATTGCCAGGAGAATTTTCCAGGATCATCAGTATATGCAATGGTACTTCCATATACTGAGCATTTTTTCATGGGCTTTGCATGAGACAATCTGTGTCAATCATTGAAATATAAAGGCATTTTCTTTCCAGCTTTTAAATAATCAGTTGGGTATAAACCCAACAGTGTTTTTGCCTTTGAACTTCTCTGGAGGTCTTTATTCAGTGTGTGGTTTGAAGGTCCAGATTGTCAATTTTATGATCAAAATACTGCAATCTTTTCTACATTGAATGAATGTTTGTGGAGCCCTCTACAGAGAAGCTTCTCTGTTTTCATCTCTGCATTTCAGTTTGCAGTAAATATTTTGCATTTCCAAACTACAGGCTTAATATACTGAAATAACTCTTCACAGCTTCCCAAACTAGATTTCTGTGTAACAGCTGAAATCTTAGAACTTTCTGAGCTAAATCTGTAAGTTTTCACTGTGGCCACTCTTCCCCACACTGACTATTCACTATGGAGCATCCGGCCATCCTAAGAATCAATGGTTTCCTTATCAGAGTCTAACATCATGTAATTTTAATGTCAGTTACACAAGTCCAAAACTGTAAAATGTATCTATATACTTTGATTCAGGTCAGGGCTGGCACTAAGATTAGTTGATATTTTACACTGTTTCCAGACAGGAAAAAAGGGCAAGATACTAATTACCCATCTTATTTTCACTTGTTTTGTGAATTGTAACTTGGTTACAATGAAATGCTCTGGGACTGATAGACAATCAGTCCTTTGAAGATTCCTCCACTGCTGTGGCCTGTGATAGACTCCACAAAATATTTACTGCAATGTATTAGATGCACTGCTTGAATCAGCCTCTCACCCTCAGAAATTGTCCAGCTGACCTTTACTGGGATAACATTTCAGCTCTCAAGCAAGCATGACAGGAAACCTTCATTACCAAATGCTAATGGAAATTACTTATGATTACATTCTATCCTACTTACTTTACACTCTTAAGGGAAAAAAAGAAGAAATTTCTGTCTCGTAGAATAATACTATTGGAAAGATTTTAATCATGATGAGAATGACCTCTTGTTAGCTTTCTCTTAAAGAACAGGTTCTTCCAATTCCTTAAATAGTATGTTGGTCCTGACACTTGGCTCATAGTTCAGAAACTGCCTCTGATTTCTTACACCTTTGTGTCTATACCGAAGAAATAAGTTATGTGCATACTCTCAGTGCATATCAGTGAGGACATTTTTCCGCAGAAATCTTCCCTCTTACTTTTAGGCCACTTGTGATGTTAAAAAGAGAACAGTAGCAGCTGATGGCCATGGCCATTTCTAAGTTTCTTGAATTCCTTTTCATGGCTACAAAGAACGCAAAAGATCCTTGTGCCAAGCAGCTGAATGAATAGCGCACATCCTCAGGGACGTGCACTGAGCCGTGCTGTGGTGAGCTCACTTTAGCTGGACACCAGGTGCCACCAAGCCACTCTATCGCACACAATCCATTTTTTATACTTCCCCTCTGGCTCAGGAGAAGACCCAGTGCAAAATCATCTGCTCTGGAACATTTCCTGGGTGGTGGCAACCAGTCACAGTTGGTTGCCTCACCTCATGGACCATTCTCAGAGCATATTTTTGTGAACAAGTCAGACTGCTTATTGTGAAAGCCTGAAAGAACAATCTCCCCTGAGAGCACAGTCTTATCCTTCACCTTCAGGAAATTATGTTGCAGCTCAAACTGTATAAAAATGTCCCCAGATTGTCCCATATTCAGAGAGCTTAAGCTGAAGTTACACAACCTCCGCAGTTCAGGAATATGCATATAACAAGCAGACTGAAAATATCCTGAAGCATTTATCTTAGCTGTATTTTCTGAATCACTTCCGTGAATTTCCCTTCAGGGCACTCTTGCAAAGGGTATTTTTATAGTAAGTTTTTCGCAGGTTCAAAATTCTGGGTTCCACTCAAGTGGTTGGATACACAAGTTATAATTCAGAGCTCAAATTGTGAGGGTCAGGGTACTCAGGCATTCCTATAAATTGCCTGGAATTAGGTCTGCCCTCAGCTTGTCTCCTTTGTTGATGTTTCAGGGGAGGAAGAATTTCTTAAACACTGATTTGCAATTGATTAACTTTGACACCTTCTCCTCCTAACCTGAAATCTTACAAAGTTTTTAAAATTCTTGTTCTGTCCCTACCTTGGTGGAAGGGCTTCTTGCTTTCAGACAAAAAGGGACAGTATCTGAGAATTATCCTATTATTTTTCTTCTTTTCAGTTCCTTCATTTAAGGAAAAAAGTCAGGAGGTCTGTGTGTGAATAAAAATTGGGATTATACTTAGGGGGAACCTTGAAGAAGCCTTTAAAAGATGTAGCTCTTTCTTCACATGGATGAAATGATTGAGTAATTATATTTCAAACTATCTCGGCAAGAAACAGTCACATCTTCATCAGAGTTTCTATATTCAGAAAATCATAGGATATGCTGATTTGGAAGGGACCCATCATGATCATCGAGTCCAACTCCTGGCCCTGCACATACCATCCCCAAGCTTCACACCACGTACCCAAGAATGTTATCCAAATGCTCCTTGAACTCTGCCAGGCTTGGTGCTGTGACCACTTTCCTGGGGAGCCTATTCCAGGGCCCAGCCACCCTCTGGGGGAAAAACCTTTTCCTGATATCCAACATAAACCTCACCTGACTCAGTTTCATGCCTTTTCCTTGACTCCTGTCACAGGTCACAAGAGTGAAGAGATTAGTGCGTACCCCTCCTCTTCCCTTCACAAGGAAGTTGCAGACTGCAATGAGGTCTCCCCTCAGTCTCGTCCAGGCTGAACGACCCAAGTGACCTCAACCACTTGGGGTGGCTTCCCCTCAAGGCCCTTCACCATCCTTTGGACACTCTAATAATTTCATGTCTCTCTTATATTGTGGTACCCAAAACTGCCCCTGCACTCCAGATGAGGCCGCCCCAGTGCAGAGCAGAGCGGCACAATCCCCTCCCTTGCCCGGCTGGCGATGCTGTGCCTGATGCCCCCAGGACACGCTTGGCCCTCCTGGCTGTCAGGGCACTCCTGACTCATGTTCAACTTGCCATTGGCCAGGACTCCCAGATCCCTTTCCACAATTCTTCTCTCCAGCCTCTCGCTCCCCATTCTATACACACAAGCTGGGTTGCCTAGTCCCAGGTGCAGAATCCGGCACTTGCCCTTCTTAGACTTCATATGGTTCATACGGCCCAGCGCTCTGATTTTAACTAAGGAATGGTGATTGCTCATCTTTCCAGTTTGAACTAACAGTCTTGCTATTACAAAATTATTTGTTGCAAAGCCCTCTATACTGAGTGCATGTTTCCCATGATGATTCTTACTCCCTCCGTGCCCACTCTTTATCTCTCTCTGTCTCAGAGATTTCAGACTTTTGTACTTTCCACTGGATTGTTGATTCAGAGCAAAAAAGTACCCACTCAGAACTAAACTTCAGTGTAAACTTGTCTTTAAGAAAAGTGGTCTGTATAGACCAAAATTTGAACAATACTTCTTAGAGAAATACAATGCTCTACAACAAAGGAGACTATGCACTGCATTCCTAAATAATAGTGTGCACCAAGAAAAGCACACTGGCCGGGTCAATCTTCCATAAATGCTACCTTTTGCAGGGAGAGACATCAGCAAAAGAAAAAGGTTCTTTCTGCCCTGACTCTAAAAGTACTGTAAAACCTTTAGTTGACCTTGTTCACATACCCCCCATTAATTGATATAATTAGGAAAATTTAATTAATGGCTTTCCAAAAGGCTATAAGAAGACTGTCTCCTGCTGGACTGATGCTCCCTTCCTCTGTGGCAACAAGTGTTGCTTGCTTCATCAGCTGGGCATCTGCTTGATAACATAAACCAGCTCATTTTTTCCATATGAATACAGATAATAAATTATTACCCCATTGAAAGAGGCTTTCCCATTGGGGAAAGCAACTACATTGGTTTGACCCATTGGTTTGACCCATTGGTTTGACCATATGAGGCAGAAAAATATAGAAGTAGATATATCTATAACCTGTAGGAGAAATAATACATATAAATAGATATAACCGATAGGAAAAAGAATTTGATAAAAATAAAAATCTATAAGGAGTTTACAGAAAGACCTAATAATCTTATTTTAAAATCCCTGTAAAGAGAGAAGTACAGAAATACTTCTTAATTACCCACAACTTCTTTCATATAACTTTCTGTGAAATAACTATTAGAAACCTACAGGGGTTTAAATCAATTTTAAAGGCTGAGAAGAAATTTATGCAGGTGAACACACAATGACCTCAGGCACCTCAATAAGGAGGTAGACCTGGGTTGCCCTCTCTCCTAAATCAAGATAAAGATGTGGAATACAGGCGGTTCATCTTTGCCTAAGCTCAGGTCCCAGATGTATCACCCAGCGTGTGATAATGGAAAGTATCTGTGAGTGCCAGAAGCACATTCTCCACGAGGGAAATACACATTGCAAAAGAACAGAGGTAGAAAGAAGAGGAAAAAAAGACTTAATTTTTAAATAAAAACAAACAGGAATGATTATGTTTACCCACTTTTGATAGCTGCTTAGAAATCCCAAGGCATTACACAGCAACATTATTAGGAAAACAAGACAAATGTGGGTATGTTATATTAAGATCTCATAAAAATCATTATTAAAGGCTGAAACCAAAAATTAAAAAATATTTAATCTCTTTTCTGTGCTGAAGAGTCTCATAAATCTCATTGTGTTTTCTTCCTGAGTATGGAAAATAGAGTAATTCTATTAAATTCAGGATAACGTAGATTAATTAAATAAACTTTGAGCTGATTCTTTTCCTACTCCTTCCTGTCCACATGTTTAAACAGGGACCAGTCTGGGATGCTCAAATTCCTCTCCAGTTTCCACATGTTTCACTGGAATTTTTGCCAGTCTTGATCCAGTGATTTAATTTCACAACGCTCAGTGATTCAAGGCAAGTGGGGCTCTGTGATCCTTCTGTCAAAAGACCTGTCTGAGTCAAGAGAACAAGCTATTTCAAACAGAAGTGAAGTTTCATATTCGAAAGACACAAAGACCACCTTTGCAAAAGGTGCTGTTTCACACAGAGCAGAGCTCTGCCCAGGCAGGTGTAACTGGAGCAAGGCTGCCCCAGGCTCACTGCTGCTGCTAAGCAACAAATATCACACCTTGTATTTATAACTTCAGTCTCTGATTCTTAGTTAGGTAGATTACAGGCTTGAAGGGAAGTGTCTGTAACCAATAATAGGTATTCTGAAGGGTGGTTGTTATTTGAACCTCATGGCAGTTTATGATGCATAATCTTTACTGTAAAATGAAAGCTGGTAAGTGCTGGACATGTTTCCAGTATCTGCATGCTTTGTAAGCACAGAACTTCTATCACAACTTTCATCAGGGGCTATGGTAGACACAAACATTTTACAATAAATGCCAGTAGTTTCATTTAATTGAAAATTCTGTTGTTTTCATACTGACTGCAGAATTATCTACTTTGGAAAACACTGATTCTTAGACAATAGAAATATTAATGGAGTGCACAGCAGCACAGTATGATAAAATAGAAGCATTTAATAAACGTAAAGTCAAATACATTTCAGTTTGTGATGAATCATTTTATTTATACACAACAAATATATATTCATGCAAATCATATCTAAGAAAAGTTATGCAAGGATGCATCAGACCACTACTTGTTTATTTGGACACCTCCAGGATATTATGTGAAATTTCATATATCACTTTCAGAAACTCTGAATAACCCTGCCCCTTTGAGTATTTTGTAATTGCAGTCTCTTCTGGCCACTGTGTCAGCAGTGTCATCTCTTGACTTCTTCCCTGTTTGTTTTCAAGCTTTCAACTATGCCAGAAGGTATGGCTTGAAATCAACTTTTCAAGTTGCCCCATGCACATTCACTTTATGTTTTCACATAATATCTGAAGCCTGTACTATAAAATTGCTCCTCGCCTGATCATCACTACTTTTAGCCATTGATGTTGAACGATAACTGCATCTCATTCAAACATGTATTTTCTTGCCATTCCTACTTCCTTTACCTGTAACGGTGTGTTTAGCCTGTTACTTCCACTTAAAGGTCTCTGAATCAGGCTCTGAATTTGTTCAGCACATTAACAGCAGATTGTTTTCCAAGTACAATAATGCAGATAACAAATACCATCAGTTCTGTATTTTGTTGTGTTTTGCTTTGCAATTTTATGTTACAGCATTACTACATTGTCAGCCACTTTTCTACCCTCTTCCCTTTTTGAAGCAATAGCCTAAATTGGTAACTTTCTGGAAGGTAGAGTACACACATGATGGTCATATAAGGTGAAAGTTTGGCCATCTTGAAAAGAGTGGTCCTATTCCTACTGGATTTCTAGGATTGAAGGGAAGTGAAAAAACCTGTAGACCCCTTTTTGATACAACCTGAAAGATACGCAGGGTGAGAAAATCTGACTCACATTTTGGTATCTAGGACTTAGTAAGAACGGTCTCCAAGGTCACTCACATTTGAGCTGCCATGGTACGATACAACCAGAGGCAGCCAGGCAGAGATGAGACACAGGTAGAGAGAAGCTGTCTTCTCTGTGCTGTAATGTACTACAAGTCAGATAAAGGGCAGCACAAACCCACAGAATTCTAACAAGCTCCATATACAGGCCCTCAAACTAACTTTCAGAACAGTCTTTTTATCAGCAGTGTGATGGAAAGAAAACACAGTAACAGAACCACAGAACCTATGGGGTTGGAAGGGACCTTTAAAGCCCTTCCGGGCCAACCACCTTGCAATGAGCAGAAACATCAACTAGATCAGGTTGTTCAACAATGACCACAACTCTGTGTCTCACGGAGGAGGTGCCATAGCACTCATAACTAAATTGAACAGAACTGGCACTGGCACACAGAAAGTGACTCCGGCTCCAGCATGAAGAGAGTTTTGTGCACTACATGTCCCACAAATACTTACTAGTTATATTTCCATAAAGCTCTCTAGCTCACCAGTTTCTGCTCTCAGGGACACAAACATGAGCAAGCAGCATCATAGCCCCAAGTGAAATCATTCCCCTGAACCACATTTGTGAAGCACTAAGATCTCTCTCTTCTGAAAAAGTATGGACTACAATTTCAGAGTATCTTGAAGACTATCTCAGGTTGGAGAATATCCTTTATAAGAACTGATCCTGTTCAAGAAAAGTTCAGGTCCCTGTCATAGTGCCTTGGTCACCTTCTGCCAGACCACAAACCATACACCAAAGGCCCTGCTGCTGGGGAATTTTTATAACTGGGGCACAACTGATGAACAAGCTTATGCTGACTATTCAAACAAGGTTTTAGAGGGTTCCTCCTATTCCACAGTGAATGACCAAGAGTCAAAGGCTGTAGAATGCTTTGTCTGGAAGGTGCCAAAGACAATTTCTTATCAAATGATAACAAGTTCCAAATAGAAATCTCCTACATATTTATTGAATTTATTTTTATTTAAATGAAAATGTTTTCTGTAAACAATTACAGTTTGGTCTGCCTTTCTCTTGCATGTTACCAGACAACTGTATGAATCTATTTCTGTTCACTTTATGATACAAAGCCTATTCAGTTATATTACCTCTTGTTCAATTTGCTACACTTGCTTCATTCTCAAAATCTGATCTTGAGTGAATGGGCTCTTCAGAAGAATGTCACTTATGAACTTCTTTAATTACTTCAATTTCTGACTGATTTGTATTTTAGCATAGCAGACACTTCAATACTTGGATGAGGAAATCCCATTTAAATTTTTTCTTTACAGATAGCTAAGGGAAAAGAAATAAATACTGAGATTCACTGTTTTGAGTAGGAGAGAAAAAGAAAGAAGAGCAATATTGTTTGAGCAACTGTATACAGATTTACCACACAGTCTCAAAACCTTACTTCAGAAAATTACTTCAGATACAGAACACTGGAAGATTGAAATCTCCTGCCAAAAAAAGTGAGTACATCAGCCGTAATCTAACCAGTAGAAATTCTAATAGTCAAACTGTCAAATTTGAACAATAATGAACACCTTTTTTATTTAGGAGCTGTTCCTCATAACTAGATTTAATCAAGCCTTCACTCTATTTGCATAATTTCTTCAAAACGCCAGGGATAATGCTTTGCCATTTTCAATCTTTTTTCCTATGTTGAGAGAATGCTTCTATCAAGAGTGTCTTTACAGTGCTAAATAAGAAATTTTGTCTTCAAGAAAGCATAAAATCTCTTTGTAAGCTTGGCTTTACTGGCAAAATTAGACTTCCTTTTGAGACAATGGGAGTATGCTTTCTTTCATGAACTGTGTTTAGTGGGTGGAACCCAAATCCTTAGTCAAAAGCTGTAATAGTGCATAAAACTATGCTGCTTTGGGCGATATCTCCCACTTTTTCTGTTACATCTTATTTTAGGCAGGAATAGCTGGCCTTTCTGTTGTGCCTCCTTGCGTCCACTGCCTGACTTCTTTGCACATTCTGATGCAAACCTGCAAACGAAATACCGACATCCCCAAGCAACATCTCTTTCCAGTTGTCCTGGTGCCCTGCCGACTTTCTGTTGAAGTTCATGTGTTGAGGACAGGGCATGTTACAAGACGGAACTGAAAAGAGGCTGAAATAAAAACCAGGAAAAGGTTAAGAGGACTTACTGGTATGTGGTGGGACTGACATTGATGCGGCGTGGGTGACTTCCTGACTCGAACTTGCTTGCAAGGGTGACGTTGTTCCCAAAGAGACAATAGCGTGGCATTCTCACGCCAACGACGCCGGCCAGCACGGACCCTGAGTGAATGCCTATCCTCATCTGGAAAAAACATGAGATCCATGTCAGTCTGCCTCTCCTGTGCCACTAGTGGTAATGTCATTAGCATTTGTTTACAAGCAATCCTTTCAAATAAAGAATAAACCAAAGAAGAAAGAGTGAAGAAAACAGGCTCTTCTATTCCACTAGCTTAAATCAGATGCAGTTAAAAGAAAGAAGAACAAAAACATGGTTATCTTTTTACTAAAACTATTTTCTTCTTCTCTGCACATGTGCTGGAGATTATGACAGTCAAAACAGAAATCATGAACAGAATAGGATGGGCTCATCCAGAGTTACTGCAATATCAGCTGTCTAATTACACAAATAAATACATTGCAGGTGGTTATTTTTGCCACCGCTTCTAACACAGCCTTTAAAGTAAGGCCCAATTTTTATCAAACTGGCAGGAAAAGTAGTTAAGTAGAGTGAATGAATAAGTTGCTTTTATCTCCATATTTTTCTTCCAAACTCTTTAAGGTCTAAGGTCTTTCTCACTTTGTCAGACTGAGAGATATTGCAGTCGTGAGAATGCTGAAGACTGAGGCACCAATTATTTTAGAAGTAATTGTATCCTCCTCAAAATAAGGAGGAACAAATCCCCAGCAAATTAAGGAAACCCCATGTGACTACTCTAGCGATCATCCCCTGTTAACTGTCTGAGATACGGCAATTGCATAGACCTGTAGCGCTCAGAGTCACCATCCAAGTTTCTTTCAGGGTGAATAATGAGAGATTTATTCTGCATATATTTTAGCTACCAATAGTGTTTGCCAAGAAAATAATTTTTACAGATAGGGAAGTCTTTTTCTCTTGTTAACTTTATAACAGTAAAAAATTGTAAAGAAGATATTTATATTTTCTGAGGATATTCTTGCTCATAGCAACTGGACTGCTGTAAAACATAAGGTGAAGGAAATAAATAGCAGCTACTAAGAGGGTCTGACAGGATATGAATGAGTGACTTACCTAACACTACTCAATATGGTCCTTTGACTTAATTCACAGTTATTGCACTGTGGTTTTGCCTGTTAGTCCCTATTTTTTTAATAACAAAATACATATGGACTCAAATACAAATTAAAAAATCATTGTTACCCCTTTTTTTATGTGAAGAAAATTCCAGCATTTAATAACATTGGTGTCCATTAAGTTCTAAGAACATGTCGGACCCCACATTATTTCCCTGACTGTGGTTCTTTCCACATGCCCAAGACTTTAACCATGCAGCTAAGCACTCATTTAATTTTGTTGCTCTCTTGTATGTCACAGACAATGGGTTTATAATTATATCTGCTACACAGTAAGCTCATGCATAACCTAAGAACATGTTCCGTGTTCAACGTGATCCTACTTAGAACATTCTTACATGCAGCCTAAAACCCTCAATCTTCACAACAATGCTGTTGTGAAGGTTGTTTCATTTGTTTGTTTGGGGTTTGTTTTCCTTTTTCTTTTTCTTGAATCTATGAATAAGTATCAAATGAGTTAATTGAACTTTCAAACCTATACTATGCTTTGGAAGGCAGCTACTGAAATCCTTCAACTACTCTATTCCATGGGGCTGGGAAGCATCCACAAACTTGCTAACATCTGTGCAAACCCATTACACATATTATTTTGGTCATATTTTGGGGCAATAGGACTTCCTGCTTTTGCTACAACATACATTTTAAACTCCACTGTTCAATACCAGTGAAAAAAAGTGCTCCTGCAGTTCTCCATAGAGATGAGATCAGCACGTGCCCTTGGTGAAAGACTATGAGCAGGAAGTCTTGCTCACACAATGGTGAGTATGCTGTCAGCTTTCAATAAATAATAAACAACCTATTTACAATGTCTTGTTCTTGTGAGATGGGAGGTTAGTCAGTCATTTTGCACACAGTTTTAAGAACAGAGCTAATGAAACCTATTTGTTCCACTGCTACTCCATACATTTATTTAAAAATCACAAATTAACCGTGTGCTGTGACCTCTTCTAAGGTACATTCAATTACATGCAAAGGCCAGACTGAAACTCTAAGAAAAAGTATAAGCTTTGTTTTCCTCTAAAAACATAGGCATAAGAGTATACATTAGAGTGGAAGGAAAATATGATAGCAAAAAATGTATTAAGAAAATAAAATTTGCTTTTGCAATATATGCACTGAAAGCTGAAGTTGTTGTCGGTTGTTTTTTTTCATTCTTTCCTTTTCATTGCGTCCTTTTACATGACCACATAGGTTTTTTATCACTCAGTGCTTCAGTGACAGAGGTGAAGGTTTTTCTGTACTATCTTAAAAGCTTTTTAAAAAACAAACGCTCCTACAATAAAAAAGGTACATATATTCTCACAAACACTGGTTAAACTATAGAGAGTGTCAAACCTGAAGTTTTCATTCTTGGTGGAAGAAAGTTGATGTAGGCTTTCTCATTAAACCATAGAGATAAATTACACCAAGAATGGCTTACAATAAAGCTCCACTCGTTTTATTATATAGTTCCCTACAAGAAAAGAGCCTGCAAACACTGATGCTATTGCCATGAAATATTCCTTAGTGCGCCTTCTTATACCAAGAATCACCATTACCTTGGTCATACCGTACTTTTTAGTGAAATATGTTTACTTAAAAATGTGTTTTCAAGATTTTACTTCATTTGCAGATACATTGTTCTGGCTTTTTTGTCACGGAGTTGAAAAGTGTTGTGCTAACAGCTCAAGGCTCTTTTTCACAAAGGAAGAAAATGTGTGATCAAATTATTAACAAGAAGACACCTACTGGAGCACATCAACCTTTAACATTACCTTTGCAGGAAAAGAAAATCTGCCCAGACCACACAACTTAGAACAATGATAACAACAGTTATAAATGTATAGTTATAGTTCCCAAGCTATATTGTATATGTAGCCTTCATCAGTGCTTTCCCAAAACAGCCACCATTAAATAGTAATAACAGCATGTAAGTGAAAACTAGGTGCCAACACTACGATGCATTATTTGTCTATCGTAACTTTGTTTACTCTTTTTAATATATGTCTAGTAATCAATTTTACATTTATCAACTGTTTTAAATAGAGCATTTTTAATAAAATGCATGCTCTTCATCTGTACCAACTGCTCCTTTGCATGTCCTCAATTATTTTGCTAAAGATAAAAGGGCAGTATGTAACTGGACCCGAAAGCTCAGAGGCATTACAAATACAAATGGAAGGACAGGTCTCTGGAAACTATTACAAAGAGGAGACAGTTGTGAGAAAAACAACCAGTAAATACCAGTCCTCCAGTAGTTAAGGAACAGTGAAGGGACCCACAAAAGCCAAAGACATTTCTGAAGCATAATACTGGAAGGCACAATGGCAAAAGAAACACGAACAGGTGGGAAAAACAGTGAGAGACCTGTGAGACATCTTTTAGATAAAGAGGGACAACTTGAACTGAGTGCAGTGGAAAGATCTAGAGTCGAAAATGAGAAAAAAAATATTTACAAGTCTGATCTTTGCAAGAGCTGTGGTAATAGCGAAGTGGAGAAAAGCTGATGAGTCAGAGGTGTAAAAGAAAAGCAGCCTGCATTGATCAATGTAGTACGAGAGGAAAGACATAGCTGTGTGGAAAGCAAAAGAAGCTTCCAAAATTTGGATAGAAAAAGTAGTATTTGGATATTTCTTACAGGATACAGCACAGAGAGCAGAAATGGCTAATACCTGAGTGACAGGAAGGATAGCGATTTTATTTAATAGTGACAAAGAGGATTCATAAGGAAAGATGAGGAGCTATGGTCATCATCTAATGGGGAAATGTGCCAGAAGTGGTATCAATGAGAAATGATAGTCCAGACTGGACTGCAAGACGAAAGTCAAGAACAAACAGGAACAGGGATGAACAACACCAAAAAAATTTGTGTTTTTTCTGAACTGAACATTCTGATACTGAATTTTTCTGATGTCCTGAATCTTAGAAAAATTTTATGTTACATCTTTACACCTCCTCATTGCCAAAGCATGATTTTCCTTTTTTATATCTAGAAGAGCTGGAGGTTTTGCTTTGTTTAGTTTTATTTCTTTTTTATCTGCTGTGCAATTTCAATTACTTCCAATAGCCTGAACGCCTTCTTAGGCACCATACAGAAAATTGCACTCTTCCATCAAAATAAAGCCTATTCCAAGTGAGATGAGAGTAAATGCAACACTGAAAACTCAAAATCCATCTACACTGAGGTTATGGTGAAGGGGCAAAAATATTTTAATAACAATAAAGGAATGCAGTGGTCTGCCTGAAGTAAATTTCATTATTGCTAATTTATTTCTTAATAGCTTTTCCTGTTAATCAGTACTGTCACAATAAAAAAATAAAAAAAAAACCAGTAATTTTCTTTATGATCAAAGCTCTTGAGCTTTTTCTCTTTTGAAACCCTATTGAAAAATATATTCTCCTTTCTCCTTCCTTATTTCTCCACATAATTTTCAAGGCAAAAATTAGAATGCAAGTGAAAAGACAGTCTGAGAAGTAGAACTTGTCTACTCAAGAACATTTTACAAAACCTCAAATCTAAAATTTTTTGACCGATATTTGTCTGTATATTGAAAACCAATAGAACACAATAGCCTTATTTCCCTTCAGTCAAAATTGAGACATTGCATTACAAGACTTACAAATAATCCCTTTATTTATTAGACCACAGAAAAATGGTTCAAGCTGTAATGATTCCTGAAAGGAAAATTAACTGGATTTTGAATTATTCCTCAAGCTTCTTATGTACATGGTGCTGTGCAAAAATATTTGCAGTCTTGGTTATGGGCTTACGAGTCTATTTTAAAAAGCATAACTTGTGCTTTGTTCATAAGAAAAGAGACTGAAGAAAAAGAAGAAAATAGAAAAGAAGAAAATAGGCAACAGCATGAGGAATTACATAAGGGTGTGACTGTGAAGAATGATTTCTGAGTTGAAAAGAAAAGGCTGTTATGGGCAATATTGAAAGGCAAAGTAGGAAGAAGTGTTTGTGGGTACCTTTCTTTTTGTCTGCCAATAAAGAGTAATTGATAATTAAACATGCAAGCAGACTTTCCAACTCAAACCAAAGGTAGCCATGTAACCTGTCTTCTGACAAGCACAGGGCAAAACTACATGCTCATTTCCAAAATTCTCTCTCTGCAACCAGCAATTTTTAGTTCAGGGATTTCCTGAGCCAAAAGAAATTCTTTTTGTAGAGAGAAGGTGTTTGATGTTCACAGTTCCTCCACAAATATGAACTATGATTAACATTTCAGCATACATTCTTTCTTCCCAGCACATACACAGAGAAAATGACCTTAATAAACAGTTCTCACACTCTGAAAAACGCGTTCCCATGCTAGAAAGAGAAGTCTCAGACTGCCTCACAGGTTAACTGCACCCAGAAGGACAGAAAATCCATTTTCACAGAACTGTCTGCCTTAGACACAGATGAAGGACAGAGGGGAGGCTGGGAAGTAGGTGACACGATTTGGAAAGCAACCACAGCCAGAAGTGATCCCCCACTCAGCCAACCTGGAGCTTTTCAAGCCTCAATAATGTCAGACTGACAGCTGCTCAACACTTTGTGCTGAGTTGGTGGCATAGCTCAGGGCTGGTACAAGGCAGTGGCTGTATGAAAATAGTTCCAGGCAGACTGGCCCAAGCCAGAAAAGCATTTAAATACAATAGGAAGCATTCTGCTGGATCAGGACTTTTGGTATCAGCTTCAATAATGTGCATTGGTATCTGTACAGTAATATTTCTTAGACAAAAGCACTCCTCGCTTTCTGCCCTAACATACTGAGTGATACTCTGTGTTTCAGTATGGACCTTCTCTCTTCTGTCCTTTCAGTGTCCTTCAGGGAGGAAAAAGCCACCTTTTGCGGAGTGGCTTAGCTATTAGCCCGTGACACACAGCCAGATCCTTTCAAACAGAATCTGCCACATTCTGCAAGATGTGTTCTGCTCTAATATTTTCTAGCAGCTTCTACAACAGTGCTATCTCTAAATCTCAACATATGCCTTACACAGGGACATTTACTTGTAAAATGTTTTACTGTAAAATACAGAGCTCAGAGGTCTAAAATCAGGGCCACACACTGGTGAGTCAATGTGCCTTTCTGCTCCTTCAGAGGACTGCAAGTTGATAGGACTGACAGCTATGTCCTGACATATGCTTTAGTGTGTGGGTTATCTGTATTCTTAGATAGATTTATAAATATCACAGTGCCTTTCTGGAAAGGGACATATGACAGTACAGAATTGTTGCCAAGGAACAGACCTGCTCAGAGGAAAATTTAGATCACTTGAATTTCACAAGGTGTTCTATAGAATTAAACTACAGGATATAATTTCCCCCTATCTGAAGAACATTTGGAGAAATAAACACTTAACTTTTTTTCTAATCAGAATTTCCTAGATTTCTTACTTATAGAATTATTCAACCCATCTGAATACACAGCAAAATTATAAGCAAAATAATATAGAAAATACAGAGCAAATTATACAAGGACAATGAAAAATACAGTATTAAATTAGCAAAGATTCAATGCCTTGGGATCAATAAATCCATTTTAAATAGTTATTGGGTAAAGCAATCATGTGGTTTGTGCGAAAAGAGATGCAATTAAATTATAACCAACGTGATGCACATTACATATCTACATCCCTGGGCTATGGTCTTGGCATACAGTCATTTCGACTGAATGTGGAAAAAGGATCTATGAAGCATGACACAAAGAAGCCTCAGACTTGAATGATGAAATTTGTTTTTCTCTTTTCCTTTAACACCTTTGCCATATCTTCCACTATGATCTAGGCTAGACCTGCTTTGAATAGTGGTTGGATTAGTTAACCTCCAGAGGTTCCTTGCAGCTTCCTTTATTTCATGGTTCTGTATTTCATAACCTGTGTTGAAAAACTATACACCTGTGAGTCTTCATCAGCAGTACGAGGTAGAATTAGATGAAGTGACAACAAAAACACTCAGACTAGTTTTGGGGGCTCATTAGTTCTAGCATCAAAGGAAAGTTTACACTGGGGCAGGAGTTTTTTTGAGGGGAATTCTGTTCTGAAGCATCATGTGAATCCACTATGGCACTGCTCAGTGTCTAGGTTACTAGAGGATTTGGGTCATCTGCAAGGAAACATCTGACCTGAAATTATTTACTAGAGGGGGTGGTGAGTGGAGAGGTGGGTGATAAATGATGTAAATGAGAATTTTTAGAGTTGCTAAACAGAAAAATAAAACCTGTATCCTTCCCCTACGATTCCAAAGAAGAAACATTAAAGTTAATGTGCTTCTTCATAAACTGCTTCTCACTCACCAATAAAACATTGCATTTCATTGCTGATGGAGCATTTAATCAAAACCACCTTTTATTGTTTTCTTTAAATAGTAATTTCCACAGCAGGAATTCAATTACTATGTGAACCTGTGTGTTCAGGCACTTAAAAAAGAGCTAATCACTCACACAAGCCCACACAGCAGTGGAGGATTTTTCCCAGCCTCCTCTCCACTGACACCCAAAAAAGACAAAAATTCATCAGAAAGTTCTCTTTGATCCCTAGTGTAGGAGGACATCTTTGTCTCACAGAGCCATCATATGACATAGACTGAATGGATTGGGTGATACTTCAACAAGGATAAATGACACGTGCTCAAAATATTTAAGGGAACAAAAAAACTGCATGAACAAAAAGTCTGACCTAAGCGTTTTAACCTTAAGAAACTATGTTTGATACTTTTGCTAATTTAATTATTTAAGGTAAACTTCACCTAATTTCAACCACCTAGAAGTTAGCCAGCTCATTTAACATAGATTTCTAGATTCCTGCTAAACACATGAAGTAAATAGCCTCAAGGTTGCAATTCTTGACATTCCAAAACTGGCACACAGGAGAGACTGAATCAATCATTCCTCAAGCTAACTTTCCTGTAGGAATAGACAGGGACATTTAATTTTAAGTTTAGCCTGGACACCTCATGAACAGACAGATAAAGAAAGGTGAGATGAATTCAACTCTCGGCGTGGTAAAGTTGACACATTTCCACCTTCCTTAAAATATGCCACAATCTTGTGCACAAATAATCAAAAATACTGGTGTTGATGATTATGACCCCATCAGAAGATCATTCTGTTTGTAGAACTGCAGAAATTTCTTTCGATGTTTTAATATAATGGCCTTTGAATCTAGTCTGCAGTCTTTGAAACTATAAAATGAAGTTACCTTTCAACGGCAGAGTCATGCTTCATCTTTTGATCACATTACATGTTCCTTATGTAGAGATGAAAGTCACATTGATCTGCTTTGGGAAGAGCTTGGAACCAATCAACAAGGATCTTCTGCATAGCAGCTTTTAAAGAGAACCACTGATCCATAACAATCTTACAGTTTTACTACAAGAAGCAACCTTATCTAGCCTCCGTACAATAACAATGCATCAGAGTCTTCCCAAAGGCTTCTACACTATTAATGAAACCTAAATTGTTGCTGATGTCATTTAAACTTCTACCACTGCAAGGTATTTTAATACTTTTTGCACAAAGAGGAGATACATTTTAAGTGCGTAATTCCTACTGGATCCCCCAGCGTCTTGCAATCAGCACCAAGGCAGACATAAACAAGATAAAAAATTAAACTCCCTGCTCCATATGGACACTGTAGGCATGACAAAAAAAGTCAGTGGGTCAGGTTTTGAAAATATACCTGTTCTTAAGTTGGAAAAAGTAGGGAGACTACTTCCTTCAGCACTTCTCAATCTAACAAACAATATAGCCAATTAAATTGTTCAAGAAATGATTGGATGTGGCACTTAGTGCCATGGTCTAGTTGACAAGGTGGTGATCAGTCAAAAGTTGGTTGCTCTCAACAATCCAAGAGAGCTTTTCCAACAGAAATGATTCTGTGTGATTCTGTGACTCTGTGATACAGACAAATACCAGAAACAAGTCTACATATGACCTCTTTTGAAACAGAGTAAATCAAGGAATGATCACAGAAAATATAAAAGGCTAAGAAAACCCCAAGTTCTGTATAAAGAATGCTTAGAATTACAGGCTATAATAGCTAAAAAATAGTTTGCTTCCTTGTGAAGAAACTTAAGGCACTGGTACCATCAAAGAGACCTGAATACTAAATGCAACATGACAACTCTTTCTCATGCTCAAATAAAGGATAAATTAGCTTGTAAAGAAAGTTTCCATATGACAGCTGGGACATACAGATACTTCATACCTTATTTATGCCAAAGTTTGAACAGCTCGCTGTTTTGGATACTCCTTAAACACCTCACTCTAAAATGATAATGCTGCTGTGCTCCTTTGCTTGGTCACCAGTTTGTCTTTAAGAACTGTAATTTCTATAAACTGAACACAGGACAATGTAAGATGACGACAATGGTTTTTGCAGAATTTACCCAACTCTCATGCCTGGAGCAAGTCTCCACAGCTGGCAGAGGAGATTGCATACAAAGGGAAATGAGGCTCTGTGACTGCATGGATGCTATAAACAAGAGACTAAAAGACTTCACCTTGGCTATAATTGGGAAGGGGTTTATTAATACTCCTTATTGGCCTTTGTACTTCACCATCACAAAGCTGCAGATCTTTGCAGGGGAAGTGAATCTCCTCCTCAGAGAGTTTTTTTAAAATGATTTTTCTGAAGTCTTTCAGACAAGCAAATCCGCACAGTTGAGAATACTGACTTCATACAATAAAGGGAATTAGCACAAAGAGAAAGGCAGCTGGTTTGCACTGAACTGAGGATTTTAGCAAATTATCTAAGTATTTAGTAAGTCTCCTGATTCCTGTATAGACAGCACTTCAGCAAGTCAATCAAACTTTCTTGACACCACAAAACAAATCACAGCAAAAGCTTGGATCAGAACTCAGAGAGTATTCTGTTGCCTTCATTGAAAATCTAGGTTTAAAAAAAAAATTTAAATAAAATGGTTAATGAAATGAATGAAAAATCACTCAGTAACTCACACAAAATGTAGCCTTTTCTATTCCTAGATTTACCCTGCAAATCTACAAGCAATATCTGATTGTTATTGAACATCAAATGTACCATGAATAGAAATGAGATACTATTTCACTGTTTGTTTCGATTGCTTCAGATAAAATTGTTAACTGCACTACAGTTTTAAGAAGATGATTCAGGATAAACTTGAATGTTCTAGTGTTTTAATGACTAGAAAGATTCTGATCTTATTTTCAAAAAATTAGCAGATGAAGGCCTGATGATGTCAAGAATATGATAAAATCCAAACAGAGATGAATTGCTCTCTGATGAAGGTGAATCACTAATGGGAAGGAAAGATTTCAATGTTCAGTCTAATGACTTTCCTTAATTTCATTCAGTGATCTCTCCCACTGTGTCTCACACTCATCCCTCTCTCAGAGACACGCTGACAAAGAACAAAGCATGGGAACACACGCAGTTGGCCCATTTTCACCAGCTTTAATCAACTAACATATTTCTAAAATCCACAAACATATAGACAAAAATTAAAGTGTACTTATGCTACTACTCATGTGAGTAAGAAAGACCAAAGAAGAAAGCCAGAGACTTCTAGTCTCAATTATCCTTGCATGTTCTTTTGAAAATTAAACCCTAATCTAGTTTGGGAGGCAGCAGAAGATGATCGTATGGTATATCTATAACTTTCTTGTTTGTCACCTGTTTGCCCAGTCGACCTTTAATGACAATAATTGGGTGCATTTGGCTGCTGAGGGGCACAGATGCCCAGCCCTGGATTCTGCTTATCCAGCATTCCTATTGCTTGCTGCTTTCTTGCTGTTGCTCCTGTCTGATTAGGCTTTATTTGAAACTTTTCCGGTCAAATTCTTCAACCAAGAAGTGGGTGAAGAATGTCTCTTGGCGCAACCTTTGCTGAACAGTCTTAGTCTTAGAAAGCTCTTAGTCCTGTTCTTTACTCCTTTTCTCCCAAATGCATGCAAGATGTGTTTTTATTGAAAGAATCCCTTTATTTTCTGGTGCTTTGTTCTTTATCAGTGTGTCTCTGAGAGGAAGATGAGTGTGAAGATTGAATCATGACAACTCAGTAATTTTTGTTTGTGTTTAACTTGAGTTGAAATTTGTGGATAAATTAAATAAAGTAGATGAAATCTCACTCATACTTGTGTGAAATGAAATACAGCATAATTTATTTTTATTTACTGTATTTGTTAATAATCTGCCATAACCAACACATGATGAAGGTCAATGGATCACTCAAACTGAATGCATCTAGAAACACACTCTGAACTAAAAATACACAATTCATGAGAGAAAACTGGAAAATTCTGAGTGAAGACCAAAATGAACCTGAGCTAGCATGCAATCTGGTCACATGAAAAAAGTAATCTGGGGCTATGAACACCATCTGACACCTACAGTTCCTTCCTACAGAATTCCAGTCAACTTCACCAAGCCTATTAAGTTAAAACCTAGGTACCGGCAACAGGTCTGATTTCTGGAAAGATCAAGAATCTCTTCAGAAAGGATTTGGTTAGGGGGGAAACTACAGATCTGTAAATATTCACAGCTTGGCTAATTATTACTCAACAGGGGCAGTGTGATAATCATCTATAAGTATGTTCAAAACGTTAATATCAAAGAGGGACATATGGCAGACGGGGGCACAACTAGAAATAACACAATTTAAATGAAGACATAGGTGAATATCCAGCTTACCTAGGCCTAAATAGGCTGTACTGTAATGACAGTGACAGGTTCCTAAGGTAAGTGTGTTAAGTTACATCATTTCATTATGGCACTAGTGAAACACTTGAAAACACACTGTAAGGATGTTGACAGGATGATGGACAGGATGTATTAACATATGTGTGTCTTTTTTAACTCTAACATCATACTGCATTGAAGGACAACTAATTAAAAAGTGGTATTACATTTGAGGGTTTCAATGACTGCTGCAAAGTCTGTTTTCCTGTCATCTTTAAGAACAGATGGGGTGGGAGAAATATTTTTTAATGTCCTGAAACCACTTAAAGAAACAGAATGTTGAATTTCAGTTCTAAATTAAGTGTAACTTGGTTCACATTGTCTTTTGAATTTCACTGAAACTATGAAGAATACAGCAACTATGTTGAACCAATTTTACTTACACTATAAACTCAGATTTTTAACTTCTTTTTTAATAATCACATGATGATCTATGTCAACAACATACTTTGCAGTATCAAGCACACACCATGAATAGCAAAACAGTGTAAACTTGACAGAAAACATAGTTTTTTAGACAGTCATCCCTTCGTGATGGACTGTCAGTTCTGTTAATACACTCCAATCATACCTAGTCATGTTATTTTGGCATTGGTCTGTTCCTCATCACAGATGATCACAGTTAAGCTTCATGTGGATAACTATCAAAACAAACCCTTTCACAGGAAATACTTTGGCAGTTGTAAATTCAGCCACCACGAGCATGAGAGAAAGAATCATCTCACTACAGGGCAGCAGCTTCCAAAGTACAACACAGCTACATTCTACATGGTTTTGAAGCACATGCCCCAACTGCCCCTATTTACTCTACATTGCTTCCCTTTACAAAATGGTCTGCATTTGGTCTGCATGAACTAGAACCCTGGTAGAGGAAATTAAAGTAGTAGTTCTTCTCAAGACGTACACCAAAGTTAAGAAAAACTCAAAAACTCTTATGGGTATATCAGGATGTAATGCAACATTTGATCTTTCAGATCCGTGGAGGTACTTAGTATGAGGAACAAAATCAGTCCAAGTAAAAATCTCAAAACACGTTATTATAGATGCAAGGGCCTCAGCACTAACTCCATCAATCCACCAATCCTTTTCTGTTGCACTGATCTGAGGGCAAAAGAGCAAAACTAACCACACCACACGGGCCTTTCAAACCTGTGATCATGAATTTAAAAATTTAGTTGCTATAATTCTAATCAGTGACTGACATTCTATAACAATAAACACATTACTAAGTAAAAAAGTTATGGCTCTATTAGAAATGTTCAGGATGGAAATGTACAATGAAAACAAAGCCAACTTTAATTAGTGGTAAGGTTCATAAAATTAAGAGATTCACTTACATAAAAATGCTGTAGATGATCCTTGAATGAAATTAGTCAAAACATATTTAACATTTCTCATTGCAAAAGTGTTTTAATCCCAGAAGCTTCCCACATTAAGGGTTTGGATTCATACATTTCAAAGCCGTAGCATGTTAAATTCCAATTACTTCAAAAAAGGTAGGCAGTGTGTGTAAAAAAGCTACTTGCAACAAAAGACTGCATTATGGTGTGTCTCAAAGCTCATTACAAAGCAGCTACTACAGTGGACTGTGTCTGATAAATCACCACAATTTTTCTTCATTTAGTGTTACTTAGAAATTGATCTTGGTTTGTAAGCAAATTCAGAGAATTCTAATTTACTTCTAGTAATCCCCATGGGAAAGATGAATAACGTTCAGACTACATGTTCCACAGACACCATTCCCTATTGGAGAATTGTGGGAAGAGTAATGAAAACTCTCTTTTCCTTTTCTCTGAAATAAATCAATTATTTTCTATAAAAATAAATAGGAGCTTTCTTCAAATCAGCAACCATCCAGATTCATGCAGCTGAATTTAATATGAAAATTTGAGCTAAGAGAAGCAGATCTCCTCCTTTAAAGTGTACATTTCATTTATGTCTGTCTAAATCATAGAACAGTGTATCTCAAAAGGCATGCAGATTTTTTTACAAATTATGATTATGTGTGAAGAGCCTGCTAACAAGGAAGTACACTTTCACATTAATCATGAGGAAATGTTGCCAAGCAAACACAAGTTCTTTGTATCTCTAATTTTTGCCACACTAAGAAAAGCTCTTTTTAAATTTGAAGTACCTTTAAAGCTATTACCTTCACTGTACATTTCAGCGAGGCACACGGACTCCAAGCTGTGTTAAGACAAGCTTGTTCAGATCTGACTCAATGCAGGCATAGAAACACAGCATTGCTGCTGGGTCAGCCCAAAGAGCCACAAGGAGGAGTGTCCTGACACAAACCATGGCAGTGGTCAACACCCATAAAACATTGTCAGAACACGACAAATGAAGAGTAATAGCTTTCCAGCCTGCCTTGCTTCCAACCAGTTCTGACTCTTGAATCTTCTGAGGTAAAAATATATCACCTTCTGCTGAATTCCATGTTCTGTGATGCCCTCACTAGATTGTTATGGCTGCTCGAACTAACTGGTGCAAAGCTGAGCAGGTAACTCTGATAATTTGCCTCTCCCTTAGTTCCAGCATGTTTCTGGTCATCTTTCTTTGTAGCAGATTTTTCAAAGCTATGCAGTGAGTGGATTCCTCAAACGTTCATGAGACTGAAGGGAGGCTTTGTTGTAACCCTCAGGCACTAATTAATGGCAGCTTACTCGATGGCAGCTCCTCTTTCCTTGGTCTGCCATCCTGGCTGTAAGTAGGCGATGAGTAAACTGATCTCTAACTCCACAGTAAGAGTGCTTTTTACCCTCTACATAGCCTCGACTTGATTTAAATGTAGTTATTCATTACACAATTAGCATACAATGAATTTTTAAATGTTTTTCAGAGGAACAGAATCAGTTCTGCTCAGCCTGGAGACATCTGGACACTTTCCCCAAAAATGATTTCTAAAAGTAACAGTTTTGAAAACGTGCCAAGTCTGTGGAGGTCACAAGCGGTGCTTCTGACGTCACCTCAGTGCAGTCCTAGAGAGTTTAAAACAGAAGGTAGCATCAAAGCACATGATTTAGCTCACTGCTTTTCCACCCAGTTAGCCCTGCGCTGACACCCACAGCTGACAGCACGCTGCAGCAGATCTGGATTAAACACAGAGCAGCGTTCAAACCTTGTTAATGACTCAAAAGATGCCTGGAAAAGGATTTGGGTCAAAAGCAGTGTAGGACAGCAGAGGGCAATGCAAGCTGGTGAGTGGACAGTATGCTGTGGGAAGCTTAGGATGCCTGGGATTAAGGAGAACAGCAATTGTGAAGGGAAGAGGGACCTGTGGCAATTAAGGGTGTGAAACAAGATAAAACACAGGCCTGCTTGGGGGCACTCATGGGAAGGACAACAACACATGTTTCTCCACACTAGGCCATGGTGATTTTAAATGCTATAGCTACCAAATCCTAAAGACCATAACCAATATGCATGAGCATAACCACATGGAGTAAAAGAGAATCTTGCTTATAGAAAATGACTTAAAAGCAAAATTCAAGACAACAAAAAGAACGGGAGAGAAGGAGTGTGGAGCAAGGGGACCAGTGAAAATTAAGTTTTGATATATTAAGCCCATAGTGAAACATGGCAGCAACATGGCAGAAAAGGATGTTCATCTGTTTTTCATGCACCCATAAGAATTCCAGATGTATCACAGTATCCATGGGAAAACTATCATTCCTCTAATAGTACTGGGTTATAAAGGTATGAACTTCTGTTAATCCAAATTATTGAGAGAACACAAGTCACATTGTCATTTTGGAACCTTGTCCAACTAAATGTTCAATGTGCTCAGGGAGTAGTTGCATCTGGATTATTCATGCCATTGTCATTACAGTCTAAGACACATCAGGAGATGGACTTAGAAACGTTTGCCAACACAGTGAATTCAAATGAATGCTTTACACAGATGGCAACCCCCCTGCACCCCATGTTCACACACGCACAGACCCACATCCCACCAAGGAAGCCACAGTTCCAGTTAAAGATTTGCTCTTTGCTGGTGTTCTTGGAAAGGAAGCAACAGAAAAACGGGTATCACAGACCTCTCAGAAATTTCCACAAATGTCAGTACTGTCTACAGCCTGTAAAGCCGCTATTCAGTTCTTCTGCAAGCAGATTTGCTGTTCAGAGGTGTTTTTCCTATCGGCTTTTGGCTCCCTTTCCATTTTTGTGGAGGAGAGAGGGCATGTATACAGAGAAGAACTTTCAGGAAGCCATCAGGGTTCTATATTGCTTTCCAGTCTTCAGAAGACCAAACTAAAAGCAGTCATCTTGTGCAATTTGGTCATAACCCCAAACAAAGGCACTTATAATTTAACTTTTTGGGGTTCAGATGCCCATTAAATATAGACGAGGTTCTAAACCATACATTTATTTCTCACTTTCCAACTCCTTGAAAAAACTTTTTTATTTTTCTTGCAAAACATTATTTAAAGCTTAGATTTCATTTTAATATTAGTGTTATGTGGGCTGTGCAATGACGATTCTTGCTGTTAGAGTCAGCAAGAAAAACATTCCATTTTGTACACATTGCATTTTCTAAATATCTTTTCTGAGAAACAAAACTGAAATGACAAAACAATGACAGGCTCAAGAACAGCCATTATCCTATTTTGGGCTTAATGGTACTCCTTCATATAGAGTGTGGGACGTTCACCTTTTTCTGATGTAAGCCGTGGAGGTTAAGCTTGGCTTTCCTCACTCTCCTTAAACACTGGCTACCTTTAATAACTTTTTGTCTTCCCAGAAATGCCATCCTAATATATTAAAAAATCATTAAAATTAATGCATTTTACAGTAAGGCTTGGTTTTATACGAGCAAAACATTTCACCAAATACAAAGAAAAAAAAGAAACTTCAGGTGGCTCTTCTTACAGAACTGTCAACACCAGCAACAAGCATGACATAAACCTAACTCACACTTCCAAGTGAAGGCAAATGGAGCCCTAACCTACCACTATCCTGGAAGCAATGCTTAGCTTCACTGAAAACCAAACTGGAAGCTCTGAACTGTCTTACACATCGCAGTCTGTAGAGTGTGGCTCCCTAAGTTTGTGAAGACATAGCTGGAGAGACAGTGCCACTATGAGAACAGCCTTTCTCCATTCTGCAAAAGATACATTTGCAAACAATCACTTTGATTCTGAATGGCTGTTCATTTCTTTCTACTCATCCACAATCAGAGCAAAAAACTTACTCAACGTGTTCATGAGGGAACGGATCTCAGCAAAATTAATCTCATCTCCTGCAAACACTAGCCTTTGTGTGTGAACAAGAGTAGGCTTTATCATTTAGTTATTTGCCATTCATTCTCATGCCTGAAAAGCTTTCCTTCTGTCCAGAGAGCAAAAACATCACATAATTTAGGTAAGCAATACACACAATGCAACAAATGGCAAACATCAAGGAAGAGCTCATCAAAAACAAAAAGGCTAAAAATTCTTTGGCAAATGCTCAAAAATAATGAAAGCTCTAAGAAGAGAAGAAGGATGTTACAGTGTCCTCAGTATGTTTATGACTTGCAATTTCATAAGCTTCCTATGAGTCTGTTGAGGAGGAAATGGCAGTGTATAAACAAGACATGAGGACATGGTGGACTTGGCAGTGCTGGGTCAGTGGTTGGACTTGATGATCTTAAAGGTTTTTCCCAACCTAAACAATTCCATAATTCCATGATTCTATTCTACAGAAATCAGTAGGGCAACCACACTGAAATAGATACCATGATCTCAGTCACTGCAGACATAATTTTTCTTGCTTTTGTTATCTGAGCTATCCTAGCTATTAGATATGTCATTCCTTCAGAAAAAGGAGTTGACATTTAGCTGCAGAGATCTGTGACTAGGAACAGGCAATAAATTAGATAAGAATGCAAGAATAACTGTACTGAATCAGACCAAAAGACCATCTAGTCCAGTACTGCGAGCCTTGAAAGCAGACAGAACAGAGAGCTCAGTATGCAATGGATGGTACCCTGGAGACAAATGGGGTTAAATGAAGGACTCAGTGAAGCCTGTAAAGATTTTATTCTAGTTATGACAGAGAAAAGGTTCCAGGGAGTGCCAAACAGGATGTAATCGTGCTTTGTTCTCATCGAAGTTTAAGAGAAGTGAGAGTGCAAATTTGAACATCAAATAGCTTCCTAAGGGATGTGAATTTTTGTGATAAACACATACAGAAAGAAAACCCCTAAGTTTGAACTCCATGTCATCTTTAATTTTTACCTTTGAAAAAGTTTTATTCATAGTGAAAAGGAGACTGATACTTTGGAATTAGAAATAATGAAACTGTCTTCATCCTGCAATACCCCATCCATGCTAAAATTACCATGTATTGAAATGAAATTAATTAGTGTTTCAGAGTTAATATAGGAAAAGGGTCACTAATTTTCATGTTGTCTTGGTGAATATAAGCTAAGAATAACAACCCTGAGCAAATTCTTGAAGACAAATAAACTTTTAATACAGAGAAGAAACACTTCAGTCTTTCTATATATTAATCCCTTTCTGTAGTTACAAACCAATGGCCAGAATTGAGTTTCACCTCAGAAAATCTAAGTCTAAACAAAGGTAGTTAAACACAAAAGATTTTCTGCTCAGGTAAAAGGACCTGAGTTCAGCTCCCAAATCACTTACATGTACAAATGTATAGTTAGCTAACCAGGTTTGAAATTATCCTAAATCCTGGGCTGCATTTGATTAAATAAATAGGCATTTTGGTCAAAAAGACATCTGAATAATGAAGTTGTTCATTAAGTTCAAGCAACCAGTGTGCTGTGAGATGATCCTGCTTTGAAAACACTGTAAGGAAGGTGCGGTAACCAAGCAGTGAAGAGGGCCTATAAAATCAGGTCTGTAAATTGGGAAAGATAAAAAAATATACACGATGCAAACTGAAATCACATATAAAGAAAATATGAAAGTCCTATAAATGGGGACTATTAATACAACTTGTTGACTATACTATCTACTTTAAAATTTGAAGTGTGTAGTGGTTTTCATTGTCCTACTTGAGATGCCCCACAGATGCCTGATTTCAGACCACAAAACTCAATTATTTTCTGACAACCATAACATCTTGAGATCACAGCATTTATTTTAAAAAAATCCACAGAAACACTTACTGGAATAACAGGGATATATGGGTAATTTCATATTATACATTTGTTGTCACTGTCATAGATCAGTCAAGAAAATTAAGACTTCTTTAAGGTAAGGTTTTGTAACAGTCTGCTTCTTTTAAGTAAATCATATTGACGTCCCCAAAGGAAATGGTAACTCTAATTCTGCAAAGTGTTGTTTGTGGCTACAGAGTGGGCACAACTATGCAGAAATGACAGTAGTAAAGCAGTAACAACAGCACTTAGACCCTTTCCCAAAGACCTGTATTGCAGATTAAAAAATCTCCCTATTTTTAGGACTTTTCTTCTTCTAGTAAAGATTTTTATTAATTTTTTTTCATCCAGCTTTAAAAATGCAGCACAAATGGACCTACTACAACATAAGCTGTCACAGAAAGAAAAACAGGTATTCTACAGAGAGATGATAGAAAAGATAAATTTTTAGAAAGGCACATAGGGATTTAATTACTCACTTTCCATTAAAGTTATTGTAAGAGGTGTCACTACTTCCACAGAACAGTGAAAATACACGCTGTTGTAAAGAACATGTTATGTCTCCCAGATGAACATTAACAATGTAAATATATTATCACATTACCTGGGCCAGAATAACTAAAGAGCTCAGTAAAGTCTGGGTCTGTGTGGCTGGGAAGCAGCCTTGCTGGAAGGGATCTGGGGGTCCAGGTGGACAAGCTGGCAGGGTCAGCAGTGCACTGCTGCAGCAACAAGGCACACTGGATCTTGGGCTGCATCTGCAGCGGCATCGCTGGCAGAGATGGAGACGTCATCATCCCACTCTGCTCAGCCTTTGTCAGGCTGCACCAGAGCACCGTGTCCAATGCTGGCCCCCACTCCACTGCTCAGGAAAGACACAGACAAACTGGAATGTCCAAAGGAAAGACATGAAGATGAGCACAGGGCTGGAGAACCTGCCCTGTGAGGGAAGCCTGAAGGAGTCAGGCCTTTTATCCCTGCAGAAGAGACACCTAAGGGAGGAAACTCAGCACAGCATCCCAGTACTTAAAGGGCAGCTAAAACCAGGACAGAGACTCTCAGAAGACACAAGGAGATGACAAGGGGCAATAGGTACGATTTGCACCAGGAGAGGTTTCATCTCAATGTAAGAAAGAAATTTTTTACAGTGAGAACAATCAGTCACTGGAACAACCTCCCCAGGGATGTGGTGGAGTCCTCATCACTGGATGTGTTCAGGCAGCGACTGGACAGGGTGCTCAACGTCATCTGGGTTTTCTCTCACACGAAAAGTTGGACTAGCTTATCTACTGAGATCCTTTCCAGCCTCAAAGGGTTGTTCTATGACTCCGTGACTTTTGATAGACTTTGTTTTAATCAGTTTTTGTAATTTTAGATATTAAAATAATGGTGAAAGCTTTAACCAGCACTAGAATATTTAGCTAAATGTAAAGAATTACCTTGCTCACTCTAGGAAAACAAATCTCAGGAAGAAATTATCCAGAGCCCGTTGCTTTATGGCATGGAGATTTGCAGGAGGGGAAAAATGGGATTTGAGAAATACACCTCTTCCCATCTTTCTTCTCAGGGCTGATTATTTTTCCTGGAACGAAGCTCCAAAGCCAGACAAATATCAGGTCTTCCTCCACAATAATGATCACTTCAACCCCTCCAAGTTCTGCCAGGTGGAGAAATCCCTGTACATTCTAATCCACTTCCATTTATACCACTTACCCCTTTCCTTTTATTGATGCAATCAAATAAGTTACATGCTAGGACTGAATATGCTCAGATTATTTGTTAATGTTTTTGCCTCCCCTCTCTTTTCAAAATATTAATGGAAAACCAAAATCCAATATAAATATGGAGATTGTTTTGTTTAAAAAACCCCTTCCGATTGTTCAATATAAAGCCTCTGAAGATGATTATTTACATTTAATTACTTTTAGTCTAGTTTAGATTTAAGAGAGCTATTTGAACAAAAAAGGCTGTTGCAAATTCCCCTGAAGTACTGGCATTTTTTCCAAAATACTCTATGTCTCATATAAAAGGAAGCTGAAATACACAAAACATTTAGTTTATGGATTTATTTATGACAGGAAATGCATTCTTCCTTAGGGAACTAAACTATTCTGAAACAGTTGAACAATGTTGCTGAACTTGTCAGCTTCAAAAAGAAGGCCAAGTATAATCCTCCAGCATCCACCCCCCATCTGAACTGTTCACTCAAATATAGCACCGTGTAATGACTCACTGTTTAGCTCAGAATAATGACAACAGTTATGCCATGGAGTTTTTTAACTGGTGCTTAGAACTGCAGACTTTGACTTTTCTTTCCTGAACTGTGCATGTTGGAGCAAATGGGGGAAGCCAAGTAGAGAACTGTCATTAATTAATGCACTTTCTTCTTCTTAAACTTGCAGAGCAGATGCTGGCAGATGCTCCTAAAAATGCTATAAGTGTGGATGCCAGAGTATTGAGCCAGATCTGCATAAAGGTTGACATTTCTGCAGGATTACCCACTATGTTTGAGAAAGACACTGATCTCCATAAGACAACCCACAAGCAGCTCCTCTGGGACTCAATGCAAGGCTCTGCTTGCAATCCAGGGTTAGGAAAGACAAGGACTACTGAGGTGCTCTTCCTTGCAGCATGGAAAACCTTTGCATCTTTCCTCCGGTGAGCATAATCCTCCTAGCAAAATTATATTAAAGGGAAAAGAGAACCAATAGGTCATGGAGAGGAGAACTGTGCCCTTTAAATGTGCAACAGAAGTCATGCAGCATAAAATAGTGAAGGCAGCTCAGCTCTATTTTTTTTTGCTTTTTGTATTTCCAGTTGTACTTTATCCAAAACTACCCATGCAGCAGCAGAAGAGGGAAAGGGGAGAAGGGACAGTGGATGGGACAAGGCCCTTTCTTGAATATTTTTCTCCAGACTGCATCTGGAAGAGGGAGCTATGTTAGCACTGTCACCTAGCCTGTGGGCACCCAAGCTGCATTATCCAGGAGGATGCATTACTTTTGCACACTGGAAGGCCGCTGCAGGTATAATACCATCCCTTTCTTCTAGGGGAGGGCCACAGCAAAAGACAAGGTAGCTTTGCCCTATTCAGTGCCAAAACCTAAAATTTATGGTACACTGTGACTCCAGATAAAGTAAGCCATTTGGATTAGGTGACTGAACTGTTTGGACCCTTAGAAGAGAGACAGAAATTGAGTATCAGTGATTTATTGGTAGTTCCAAAACAGCAATATTGTCCATTTTAGAAAAGGCAAGGTTCACAACTGAGATTACAATAGTAAATAAATATCACTAGGACAGAATAGGCTTCCTTATTTTCAAGCAGACAGACCAAAACGCAGGTGCTGACAGCTTGGTCACTGAAGGGAGAAGCAGACACTGTAGCAATGCAGCACAGGGCAGCAGCTGCCTGACAGCATCTCAGCAGCTGGAAACACAGACACTGAAGTAGCAAGCACCTCTATAGCTTCAAAGGGCATGGCATTTTCATCTCTGCATCTCCCTCTGAGGCCTCTGGGATCACCTGTGTCTATTAACCCAGTGAGGTAGCAATTCAAGCCTAGCACTTTCTGGTCATGCTTACTGCCTAAAAGCCAATCAAGCACTATTTTTATCCATAGTCTGTGCTTGTTTCTCAGACTATACTGCTTACCTTCTGTGAGTCCTTGAAGGTTTGCGTATTCTCATATCACTACTTTTTTTCAATTTTTGTGTAATGTTTTTCATCTCTTCTCCATGTCGGGAGATAAAAAAAATATTCTTGTGGGATAGTGGAAACCTGACTTTTTAATTTTTATATGACAGGAAGACATACTGATGGAAGAAGCGAACACACACAGAGGACTTAAGATAAATAAAATTTCGGCACTAAACTAGTCTGGATTCCCTAGCCCAATTCTTTAAATATTCATGAATTATTTCAAATTATATGGGTTTATGTCTCTATTATATATAAACAAATAACATTGTACATGCTGCAATTCTAACTTGAAATTTTTGTCAGTTGTTCCCTTCATAAAGATGCAACAATGTTAACCTTCTGAAATGCTGTATACACCACAGATTTAATTATTTATTCACCTGGTGGCTTGCGTTTCTATTGTTATTATTGGTTACTTTTTGTCTGAATAAAGACTCAATGACAATAATAACAACAGAAAATTTCAGCTTCAGCATGGGAGTCCTCCATGGACTGTAACAATCAAAGATTGTGAAGTTCTGGCAGCTGCAGAAAATACCCCAACCCAAGCCCAGGGGCAACACAGTATCATAGGATATCTTCCATCTTAGATAAACGAGGATGCAGGGGTCTTTTTCTTCATAAAGAACACAAGTTCAATGATTTACATGCTTTAAAGTTCTGAGGTTCCCCCCCCCCCCCCCCCAGGTAATTGTCCTGGTAGCTATTGGTATTTAGTACACTGAAGAGAGTTTTGATCAATAATTTACCAAAATCTGGTGGGTATGCCTGATGATTTGTTTTTTATCATAAAGCGTTCTCAGCCAGAAAGTGTTTTCTATGGAAAATTCCCAACCAGTTCTACCACTAGCCAGACATCTGGAGTATTAGTTGGAGGCGTTGTGTCTGGAATGACTGCTGAACCGTGAGAGATGTCACACGGTGACCTTAAAGCTAACCCCACAACCCAGCTGCATATCCTGAGGCCCCTGCAGGGATCCAAACCTTGAAATCCTTGCTGGTTTTCCCTGTGCGTGTACTTATAGCACCTAGAGAAGGAAATGAAAGTATCTGCTCACTGTAAGGAACCAGGACAAAGTTACAAGGTTGGTGCAGCCATCATTGCAAGGTTTAGTCTCCCTTAAGGAACAGAAATATGACTGAATTACAGAGGCGTTTCTATATGCAGCTAAATCTACATACTGTGAGTCACAGAGTTGTGAACGTGTAGTATCATCCCAGTAATCACTGTGAACTAATAAACAGTGGAAAAGTTCACAAGGTGCCCGGGGTAATTACCCTGGTTTCTGTAAGTATGCTTTATCTCTGCCACAGAGACAAGTATAGATGGAGTGGTGCTTGTGCTTCCTACTTGCCAGAGAGTAGATGCCAGAGAGCATATGGCATGAGAGGAGAATGGCCAGGTCTAATGACAAAACCTCTTCTCAGTAGATCCTCATGTTAATAATCAGTTCCTTGCTTGTCTTTTAGGTATTTTACTCCCAGCAATCAGAAAAAAAAATAAAATTAAAAAAAAAAAAAGAAAAAGAGATCTTCATAGCTTTCTAATTTACTCTAGTTGGGCTTACACTGGGTTGCCAGTCCTGATATCATGCTTCTGCCTGGGCAGGAGGAACCTTATGTTGTGCAGAATCAAGTCCTAGTAGCTTTGAATATCTACCTTTATCATTCTCTGCAGACTTTACCTATTACCGTACTACCTATGCGTGCCATCTAAAAGTAACAAACTCTTTGGGAAACTTCCCTCTTCAGAATTAAAAGTATCAGTCTAATTTTTCAGACCAGATTCTTACACAGAGCTGCTGCTGTGCACCCACTGGTCATATAAACCCCACCTACCCTTGTTAACTGCAACACATATGCAGTAACACTGTCTTACAGTGGGTATAACATATGACTGTATGTGACAAAGTCCCCTCAAAAGAAAAGAAGTTGAAAATAATGGGTGTGGGTTTGTTTTTTCAAAGCAATTGACCATTATTAAAATCACACAAAAGGAAGCAGTTGAGTAAAAATGACTGGAGGGCTGAGAAAGTGCATTTTCCCTTAGAATAGTCTAACAAAACTTGCGATTTCCCACGTCTGGGGAAAAGTGCTTCAATCAGCTCTTCTCATTTCACATTTCCAAAGGCATTGGGCCAAACTGAGGAAGTGCAATCATGAACTATCCCAAGTCCAGGGAATCGTCATCAGGACTGATTTGACTCACCCTCTCCCAAGCATGCTCTCAAGAAAAAGTACCAAGTTTCCCTGACACGCAGCTCTGAATGCTCCCCAAAGCTGTTGTGATGCTGCAATGCTGGTCAGCCTGTGAAGCTACAAGCTTTTGAAAGTCTCTTGCTGCAAAGGTTTCTTTTGTGGAACTGTTTCTGATTTTTCTTTTAACACAAGGATGTTTCTAGTTTGAAGTTATGCAGGCTGAAGTAGGATATTAGATACCTTCTAGAGTCTGATGTCGACATTAGGTACAAGGCGAAGTTGCTAGGAGACCACAGATGGAGCAAGGAGCATTGCAGTTAACGCAGCAGCTTTTCACACAGGGCTGATGAGAATGCCTGCATCAGCAGTCAGCCTTTCACAACTTAAAACAAACCAGACGACCTTTGCTGCTTACGTAAAGATGTGCATTTGCTGAGGACCATTAAATTGCTATAAAACTAGCACACCGCAACCTGAATAATAAGCAAGGCAAGAAACACCAAAAAGGATTACACAGACAACACTTGCTACTCTCTCTCATTGTTTTTGGGAATGGCCCCTTCACTTAGAAAATAAAAATCCCATTTATACAAACAAGTGTTGGCACTTTCTATTTGTGTCCTGGGCCCAAGAGGCGTATCACCGAAATACAAAGGGCAATATTTAACGAACCAGCAGAAGATGCTGTGCACTCTAAAATTCATTGCCCATTTCCGTGTTATTTAGGAAAGTGTGTCACACACTGTGGCCATAAGCCATTACATAAAGCCCTTTTGACTCTTCTGTGCCCTTACTCATGAGGCAGAGTTCATGCTAATTAAAATTTACCACTTGGCAAGCAGAGATTAGAGGTTTATCAAACTCAGGCTTTCATTGTTCAGTCATCATAATCACAGGTATTTAAATAGACAACATAAACCAAAACTAATGCAGCTACGTGGCTGTAAAGTCACAGATCTTAGGCACGCTAAAGTAATAGTTCTACTCATAAAGCATTATTTGTCACCTATATATGGAAAGTTGAAGTATAGAAAGTCTGGATCACATCTAAAATTGAAATGGAAAGGCTGTGACTTAACAAAGTTGTGAGCCTGTGTTTCAGTTCAGCTCCTTCCAATGGGATCATCCATCCTGAGAGGTCATTAACCTGTTGACTGTTGAGGTAGGACTTACCTGACAAATATTAATTCATATATTTCCTTATAAAGCAGACACTGAAACCACATCAGATGAATACAGACTAAATTTACTCTCTTCATTTAAGAGGGAGCTACAGTAACAAGTTTAGCCATACTTGTTCACACTGTTAGTGCTTGAAATAAGGTGATGTTAATGCCTACACTTTTGGAGTGCAGCTTACAAATCCTACAATAAAATCGCTTTGGCAATGCACATCTGAAAATTAGAAGCTTCTAGTGCATCACATATTCTATCTGGATAATAAAGAAACAACTGAGCCGAGGATCACATTATGCGCCGTGCAAATAAAAGGTCCCATCTACCTCACCTGAGAATAAATTAATCAAATTGAAGCCAGCATCTTTTGTGGAACTGTTTCTGATTTTTTCTTTTAACACAATGATATTTCTGCACGACTCTGTTTAGAGTATTTTACAAACTAGTCATTAGAAAGTGAGCAAAAAGATAGGTGAAGGTATACACTTGCTTCAGTTTGTGACTATAGTATTCACAGGTCTAATTTTCACGTTACTGTAACTTAAACAATTTCAAAGATACATGACATTCTTCTGCTGTAGCAAAACATTTTACAACGTGTTTTGAATTACTATGGTAGGGCTCAACCTTTATGTTTTAGATAAGAACACCTGCACACAACTAATTTAGATAATTGTAGTTAATTTCAGCAGTTTCATGTAAATCGTTTACTTTTCCTCTGCGGATTCCCAGTTCTTATCTCTTCATGACCCTATTGCATACACCTTCATACTCCACAAAAATAAGCAGATAATTTTCTCTCGGGAAATCTCATTAGTCAAAACTAGGTATGTTCTGCCAGAGCAGCCCTTTTAACAAAAAAATGAAAAGGAGGTATTTTTCTTTAAGATATACACGGCACATTGATTAATTAGATAAGATTTGAAGCTCAGTAAAAAGTTCTCCCAGTAATAATATTCTACAGAAATTCTGTATCTGCATTGTAACTTTTCACTGAAGGTCAGTGCCCTGGAGAATTCTTCTTACAGTATTATCTCTAGCTATTAAAATGAATGTAATTCCACTTTATCTAAAAAAAAAAAGTAGTAAAATATGAAACACATCCTAAATTCAAGTAACACTCACTTAAATGTAGGAAGCAATTTTAAACCAATATTTTCAGGCTAAAGTCATAAAGCACTATATATAATTAGTTGTACAGAACGTAAATCAAAGGACTGCTTCCTTTGAGTAAAATGCTATGCAGAAAAGATAAAAATGTATAGCAAATTCTACACACAGTGTCTGTGGCAAAAGTCCTTCTTTAGTACTAAGGCCTTAGCTAATTCTAAAGTAATGGGATTTTGCCTCTAGTAGAACTGAGTTAAAAAAAAAAATCACACAGGGACCTGAAGCCTTCTCCATCGCTCACAGGGGAATGAACAGCCCCTTTTCTGTTACAAATATTTCTTTCTAGGAGGGCAGGCTGTGTTTACAACCCTGATGATAGGATTTGTGGGTGCCGCTATAACACAGCTCGCTCTCTCTCTCTGCAAAACAACAGCTTCTCATTACCCTTCGGATCACAGGCTTTTCACCCAGGTAAAGGGGGAGGAGGTGCAGAGTCTCCATCCTGCTCATGCATTTGTGCTGCCTCTGGCTCTGCTGGAATGCCTGAGTCTGTGTCAGCTGCACACCATGGTGCTCTCATCAGCGTGCTATGAGCTCTGACTCAGAGCAGGGAGCATCATCTGGATAATAAACCAGATCTGCTTCATACACCTGGTCACCATCCTGAGGTCCATCACTGCTTACTGGCCACTCTAGCATCGCTCTAAGGGGCAGATTTTTCATGGTTGTACAAACAAGTCATTTTTGTGATCACTACAATGAATACCTTTATATGATAAATGTGTACCCAGATAACAAGCCTCATCTGATCATCTGCTAATGCACTCTACAGGTAAAATACTTATCCCAAATTCCTGTTTATGTGATGCGGCATTCTTTTCATTTACTCATTTACTTTTTGATCCTAACTTTGAGATTTTATATTTCACTTAGTAAGATATCCACTGCTATCACAGGGATGAACATTTCAAGCACTACAAAAAGTAAATACTTGCATTCTGGTGAACTCAGTCTTGAGATGATAACAAAATAGATCCATCAAAGTAATTTTAAAAATACATCTATTCCATAAACCATAACAATAAAGTTAGACATATCAAACTGAGTAACCATCAGTAATGGAACAGAACAGTGTTGCTTATTTCTGAGATCAGAAGTTAGGGACCTCCTATTTGTAAGAATTATGTTTTGAAAAATTGCCTCAGACTTACTGAAGCACTTGTCTTACTTTTTCAAAATGGCTTTTAGACTGCTCTGAAGAATAAAGTCAGAATTTAGTCACAGTACATCATGAAAGCTGTCAAAGTTATTAGATGTTGGGCATGAGGAAAGCTGCTCTTTGATTTCAAGTTCTTTTCAAATACCCAAATCTGATGTAGGTTTTTCAGTACAGCAGAACTAAATCTGCATTAGGATTTTTTTATCGAACACACTTGACAAGGACTTAGAAAACGTGACTTGTACTTATTAACATGCATCACAGATAAGAATTAAGGTCAAAATACAGTCAAAACATTGCATTTGTTTTGCCAACTGTATCAACAGGACCAGCTCAAAGTAACCACATTATAGTACAATTTAATTTGCTGTTTAAAAATCAGGCCACATACAAATATCTTACAGACCACATTGTGTACTTTGTTTTAAATGTTACTGAATATTTATATATTTTAATGCCAAGGCTTAATTGTAAAGGCTGTAATGCCTGAAGTCTCGAATTGAAGGTTCTGAGCTGAGTCCATAGTAACTTTCACCGATACTTAGGAGTTCCTTGAACTTAGGTAAGTCCAACTCCTGACTTCACACAGGGCAACCTAAAACTTAAGCCATATATTTAGGAGCACTGTTCAGTGCTTAAACAGGCTTAGGGCTGTGACCACATTCCTGCGACGCTTGTTCGAGTGCTTGACCACATTTTCCTTACATCTCATCTGAACTTGCCCTGATGCTGCTCTAAGACATTTTTATGCACATGGAACATTTGCTAATGGGAATCTGTGGCACAATTGCCCTCTTTATGGTTTTTTTCTGAAGTTAAAAACTGCCAAGTAACAAAAATAGGGATCATTTTAGCCAATTTAACATTGGCTGGAAGGCAAAAGTCATGCCAAGTGAATTTAGAAATAATGAGTATGTTTTTAATTCTGATGATCACTGACATAGCCACTAGGAAAAGCTATGCATTCTTTGCCATTTGTAGGAGGACTCATGTGACAGAGTGTAGAAGCTCACAGCAGAGGTCCACATTTAGGTTAAGTCCATAGATTTCCCTTACAGACAACTGAAAAAACTCACATTTTTAGGGTGTGATTCATCTCATCCTAAAGAAGACACCTTAACTAGGACAAACTAAAGTATACTTCTCTGGAAGTCCTTATTGCAATAGTTTACAGGGTAAATATCCATGTGAGAGGAATCCTAACCTTAATATATTTTAAAACAAATCAGAATATGCCTCTATGAAAGATAAGCCTTATTTTTAAGCACAGTTTCTAGGTTATGTACAAAAGTAACCACATTCTACAATATCACCACCCTCCTGCCCTGAAATCTATTACTCCTAAAACTGAAGACAGGAGAATTAAGAAATGCTGGTGAGCTTCTCAGTACTGCTATTTCCAGTTTAAGTATGATGAACTGACTTTTTCTTCTGAATTCTAAGGGAGGTTTATTAGCTCTTTTTGGAAATATTTTGTTATTCCCAGCATTTTATTCTATACATTCTTCCTCTGCAATGTCTTTATAGTCTTTCTTTTATAGGTTTTCTTATGCTGACATTGAAAATATGAGGAATTTTCTGAAAAGTAATGAGTGGCAATGAAAACAGTCACAAAAAGTGAGTCTCACAGTAAAACATACACCTTCAAAATTTCTCTACAATTGCAGCAATGGCTCAAGAGAAAATGAAAATACGAAGAGGCTCTGGAAGACAGCTCTTCCAGCATGTACCAGAGTAGTTTGCCCATATTAATCGGCTACAGCTATTGGAAAAATAAATAACGTCAATAAAAAAAATACATATTTTAATAGGATTAAATTAATACTGGATTGAAATAGTCTTATATCAAAACTGAAGATGCTATGTCTTCTGGTATCTTCAGGCAACATTTGTCTTTTAATGCTTATTTTGTGTTCAATGAATGTTCACATGATGCTTTAAAAGAATTTTCTTCAAGATCCATAGTCCAACATTTTTTTTCAGAATGATATTCTTTCCCATATGTTGGTGTAGGATCAAAAGAAGCAGAACAGCAGAGGAACTTGAAAATGTTACGAAAGGACATCTGGTTTTCCCCCTTCCCGCTACCTCCTGTACCAAACAAGGGGAAGGAAATGCCACAGCACGGGAAGGAAGCACATTAACACTGAGAAAGAGCAGGCAGTCTACACTTTCTTCTTTCATGCAGTTTTACACTTATTTAGAAAAGAGGCATGAGGCCCATTAGAGTTGCAGACACACTGCTGCAATTGTAAATTCTCCTGGCAATAAACAGATTTCCACTGCCAGAATATAATGAAATTAATCAGGTCCGTGTATCACTGACCAGCTGAGAATAAAGAGCAAAGAGGTTACCTTAATAGGGCTCCCATCTGGAGTGAGAACCTCTTCTGAAAGCTCCATCATCTTCAGTGCCATCAGGGCAATGGCTTTAGCATGACTAAGGCTTTTCTTATGGAGCCCTGCTGCAACACAGTACGCGTCACCTATTGTTTCCACCTGCAGCAATCAGACAAATCGAGTGTTACACTGCGATAGATAATGAGAGGGGGAACCCTACCATTAGGGTTGCAATCAAATAGCATTGCTTAAAACCTGTGAGCAAAACATCTATAAATAAGCAATCAGACAAAAGAGCATCATTACCTGAGTTTGCAAACAGGTGCAGTCAAAACCTGACATGCAACTGCATAGTGGTTTCTCACCATTATAACCAAAGGAGGTCATTTAGAACAGTTTATGGCATCAGCTGAGATATGACAACATTTTCCCACAGCAGTAACACAGAAAATTGCGTTTTCCTAAATGAGAAATTGTTGCAGCTTCATTTCATACTATCCTGGCTGAGTTTGCTGTTGGGTAAGAATAGTGCTGGGTAATTATAATTCATAATTAGTATTTGATATGCTAGAAAATTATATCAGGAAGAGAATTAGAAAAAGCAAAACATCACCATAAAAAACAGTGAAGACTATCTAACTTCTCATTAGTGGGTAGCTCTTCCAGGTATAATTTACAAATAGATACTACTGTTACAGACTTTTGACGGCACCTTTCTCCCTTATTTTCAAATATGGATTGGTGTCTCTACTATGCAGGCTACCTTATTCTGCAATGCCTACCTGCAGGCATGAAGTTCAGCAGACTGATCTCTCTGGTCTCTTCAGACAGACCTTACTGCTGTCTTATCCTGATTTTCCTTGAGAAAAGCTGTCCCCCAGGAGGAAGTGGGAGCAAAATGAATTGCAGAAGCCCTCCGGCTCTGGATAAAGGCAGCCTGAGAAACACTGCAGCCCTCAAGGTCTGAAGCTTTATTGACAGCATTGTGTTCTGTAGTCTGCTTGCCCACACATCTGTAACATTCTTGCACAAAATCCATTAACACGGGCCCAAACAGGCTTCAAGGATTAGTTTGGGTTTTGCTACATTACTAATCTGGCTTTCACTCTGCACACAACACTACAGGAATGCCAGAAAATGCTTCAGCAACGACTAGGGTGAGAAGAAAGCAAGCACTGAGAAAGGAGTTATTCAGAGAATACGTATAGATGATTCTTCTCTCTGAAGAGAATCTAGTAAGTAGTAGACCTGGAACTTCTCAAGTTAATTTCCAGTCTTGATAAATTGGAAATAATATCTCAGCACAAATAGTACCTGAAAAAGTAAGCATTGCATGTAACTGTACCAAGAGCATGAACCTAGAACAGAAGTATGAGCAAATATTTCCCACCATCAAAACTCTGCTGCAAGCCCACTGTGAAGTTTGCCACCTTAGCTTTTCTGGCTGACTGTGCAGGAGGATGTAAATATCAATAAAAAGCTGAGAGTTTCTCATGAGCTGAGATGGCCATTAGAGCTCCTTCACACCTTTGAAAGCTCCTAATAGTACTTGTATATAGAAAAAAAAAACGTGTAGGAGCAATCAATACGGCTGTCTGCCTGCCTCTTTTACCCAAGCTTTATCTCAGGATGTCTGTCCAAAGGAAGCAGAGTCTACCAAAGCCGTGCGCTTTAGGAGGTTGTTTTTTCCAAAGATAAATGGATGGGCAAGTGTATTGCAGTGGCTGGAGAAAAATGTAGAAACTGGGCAAGAAAATAAACAAGCACAGTGAGAAGAAGTATCAGAAGTTTAAAAAGACAGTCTAGAAGAAATAGATGTTTAAAAATTCTCTAAATTGGAAGGAAGAATTAGCAGAAATCCTTTGTCATTCTTGAAAATCATGAATAAATATAATCAGTAGGATCAGACACAAAGGGTCTGAGTCTATAATGTCAAATACAAAAATTAAATACAAATTCCTTGTTGAATGACTTAATTTCAGAATGACTTTTGCACTAAAGTTGGTTGCATAGATCTGGGATCATACACTGCTCCTGCAGTGTTCAGACAAAACTACTTATTTTGTTAGCTTCTTCCTCCCTGGAATGTCCACAGCTGTAATTTCACAGTTTAATTCCACACAATGAATGTACTGTACTACCAGAAAGAGGGGACTGAAGATGCCTCGTGTTAATCTTTATATAAAAATAAAATTATAATAATGCTATTTCTCTTTAAAGTGCTTGTCCCCGTGGAGTTCATCTGACAGCAATACTGCAGAACCAGGGGAAAGACTAGAACTGCTTAGACTGACCTGGTAGTTTAAACTGGATGTGATGGGTACTGACAGGGCTGTCTAATGATTTCCCATTCTGTGACCCTGTTTTCAGTCACTTCTAAGATTTTCCCCACCTAAGCATTTAAGCTGGAATTTTCATTATGACTATATCCACCAAAGTTTAATCTTGGTTCCATCCTTCTTCAAAATCAGATTTGACAAATCTCACAAAAGTTCCAGGAGTTCTTGTAATTCAGATTGTTCATGGCATTTTCGTTTGGTCCACTTGCATGGAATCATAAAATTATGGAATGGTTTTGGTTGGGACATTTCAAGAGTATCTAGTTTCAGCTCCCCTGCCATGGACAGAGACATCTTCCACTGGAGCAGGCTGCACAAAGCCCCATCCATCCTGAACACTTCCAGGGATGGGGCATCCACAGCTTCTCTGGGCAGCCTGTGTCTCAACACCTTCATCGTGAAGCATTTCTTCCTTATATCCAATACAGTCAATACAGTTACCGATACTTTGGTTCATAACCGTTGCCTACTGTCCTGTAACTATCGGCCTTGGTAAAATGTTTCTCTCCATCTTCCTAATAAGCCCCATTTATAAGGTCACAAGAAGGTTGTCTCTTTTCTAGACTGAACAACCCAACCCTCTCAGCCTTTCTTGACAGGAGAGGCGTTCCAGCCCGCTGGTCATTTTCATGGCCTGCTCTGGACTCGCTCCAACAGGTCCATGTCCTTTTTGTGCTCAGGACCCCAGAGCTGGAAGCAGCAGTGCAGGTGAGGTCTCACCAGAGCAGAGCAGAAGGAGACAATCACCTGCCTTGACCTGCTGGCCACATTTCTTTTGACGTATCCCAGAATGTGGTTGGCTGTTTGGGCTGCAAGTGCACATTCCTGGTTCATGTCTAATTTTTCATCTACCAGTATTCCCAAATCCTTTTCCAGAGGGATAGTCTCAATCCGTTCATCCCCCAGTCTGTAATAATCCTGTGGATTGCTCTGGCCCAGATGCAGAACCTTCACTTGGCCTGACTGACTTTCACAAGGTTATATGAGGTCATTAAAATAGTCACTGCAGTAAGAGTTACACACTGCACTTCAGAATCTCAGGCTGGGCCCCTGAGTGAGTCAGATGCACACGGGGAAGAAGGGAATTTCTCTTGTCTCAGCTGAGGAGCAGCAATTGGACTAGAAACACAAAGCACTGCTTATAGCTTGCTCCAAAGTATCCTCTAGGAAGTTTCTGAAACTGTGCACACCAGAGAGCAGCCTACTCCATAAATATTCAAGTAAATGTAAATAAGATTAAAAGAAAAGGAAGGCACTATTCAAATTATCTAAAAACTGCTGCACTCAGATCTATTTGATGCTCTTCAAGATGATGATATACAGCAATGAAACTCCAGAGGAAATCTCTACCATGTGATAAACTAGATGCTGAGTTTTTGACTTTGTAATGTGACTATTAAGATGCATTAGTAGTAGTATATTTGATTTTTATATCCTTCCTAGATACATACGCAGGAAAAAGTATTTTGCTTTCAGTCTTGTAAGACTGGAATGCATTATCCCACTTCTTTTAAACAATTAAATATATTCTGTTCTGAATATTAAAGCCATATTTGCATATGACTGACAGTTTACTACTAATAAGATTTAGTATCTTTTTTTTGTTCTAATTAAACCATAGTTTCTTATTGCTCTTAATAGTTCTAGTTACTCACTGATAGCCTGGCCTGCTCTTACCAACATTTCATCCCTTTTCATTCATTTACACTTACCATAGCCAGCTTCACTTGAGCTTTCATTAACTGGGAATTAATACACAGCACCACAGAAGAGAAGTTGAACTAGGATTTCAAAATTAGATCAATCTATAAAAAACTGTATGACAGAATTTATATTCTTAACTAACAAATGAAGAATCCAGGAAATACTGCAGCTACAGTAATACAAAAGCCTCCCTGAAAGACCTCTGTAATTCTCAAGTCACTGGAAATGTCCAAATGTTTTCCAGTCAGGCCCTCAACAAATCACATATTAAAATCAATGATTATTTGAAATGGTTGTGTGTACTCTGCAGTTCAATAAAACTTTCCAGAGAGATATCCTGACACTGCTGAATACTGAAGAGTGATAATGCATAACACTTGCAGCAGGAAGCAAATACCTTCTGCTTTTGGGAAGTCATTTTCTATATATCCAGCTTCTATTAGTCCTCGGTAGATACTGTGTGACTGCTTCAGATGTGAACTGTAATTTTTACAGAAGGTGAACCCTATAGTAATTGTCTTACAGTCACTTATTCTTAATTCATAATCATTACGGGTGGAATATGACTTGCAGATCAATTTGGTAGCACAGAAGTCAGAATGTAATTTTTCCAATTCTAATGTGTCCAGAGAACAGAGATTAATAACCTGTTCCCTGGGCAGCTCCAACAGGTCTCTTCCAACTACCGGTAGCCAAATCTTGTGCTGTCTTGCGTTACAAAACTGAGAACGTCGAAGTTGTTGCTGAATGATGTTCCCTGAGTATAAGGTTGGGGTGTCGACTCAGTGACAGTTTATAAGGGAAAATGTGGTGCATTGAATTAACATCCCTGCTTTGCATCCATCCTCATGAATGCATGAATATGCACTTGTCATTACGTTTGTGAACTTCTAGAAGTAGCGACGGAACTGAAGTGTCACACTTCATTTCACAGAGTTATATACATGGGGCAGAAATACCATTTTGTAAGTGAAACCTGAAATGGCAGGCTAAAGATTTTTCATCTAAAATATTCAGGAATGCAAATAGGCTAATGAGTCTTACTTAGAACCTTTTTGAAAGCACAGCTTGAAAATAAACATAAAAAATATAATTGCTGGGGTCATTCTATGGCAATCGTAATTTGAAATTCCTACTGCAATCAGAAATATTAACTACATTGAAAGAAGTAGCTGGAGGGAGAATTGGTGCTAGTTTTAGTCCTGTCTCTCTCAGCGGGTTTCCTGTGAAAGCCTAATATAAAATTTGTATTAGATCTGTTACAATGGAGTACTCATTACTATTTTTTCATGTAAGAGACATAGGTAAGTCTGAGTGCACTTTATGCGTTTTTTAATGGATTAAATTATACTCATATCAATAAGACTTCTTTGTTTACAATCAAAAATAAATACATACCAAAAATGGAACTGAAATTCAAAAACTGCTCTCTTCTTTCAGGGAGAAAACCTATCCTTAATAGCATGTGTTTTGCAGATCCTTCACCTTCCTCTAAAGGGTACTGGTGTACTGTTGTTTCCATCTCCAAAATACTCACAGGGCTGCACAGGTATTTATTATGTCACTCATAAAGGTTCTAACATTTAGCACCCATTTAACCTAAAATAATTTATGTCACTCTCCCTTATAGCCTGTCCAATGGTGTTTTTCTCAAAATAAATTGGAACTCAAAAGTTAGACTGCCTTCCAGTTCAGGATAAAGAACTACAGGATACTCCTGTTACACACAGATGCCCAGAATATAGGCTTACTTTGTAAAGCAAATATGTAAGAATTGCATAGGAAATGTTTGTTCAAGGCTTGTCTTCCTCAAGAAAAGGTTCATGTTCAAGGAAAAATATATTATGCTGCTCAATTTTTTGGGGTATGTTTTCCATTGACATCTATGGATAATCTATGTAAGTGTATCATACACATAAAGTTTAGATAGAATAACCAGACTTAGATATTCTTCAGCCATGTCTTGATTTCTTACCCTTCTTTTTATAGAGTAACAGATGTTTCTTCCGATTGAATTGAGTTTCCATATGCATCAAATCCTGCTTGTGGTTCCCCCCACTTTCTGTTATTTTAATCACCAGAAATATTTATTTCTGCTTAAGTAAGTATGTGTTCATAATCACTGTAATTTTAAGTTGGCAAGAAAACTTGGAATATTAAACTATTTCTCTATGCTCCACACCCTGTTTACAGACACAGTGTACGAAGTGTATATGCTATATTTAGCAGAAAAGAAGATCATTACTGAATTGTTTTTTATCACATATGAGTAATCTGCCAATAGCCTGAAACTATCCTACTGCTGGGAGACACTATAAAACTTTGTTCTATAAAACTGAAATAATAACAAACAGCAGTTGTAATTATATCAGTTTTCTCTTAAAGAACTCGAGAGTGAAGAAAACAAATAATGAGCAGGGAAAGGGGTAACGATTTCGCTAACTGCAGTGTAATGCTCTTCTGTTCATCACTGAACTCTTCTCTCTGAGAAAACTAACTTTTCTAGTTTGCTTGTGGGTTGTTTGTTTTGTTTTCTTTTCACATGACTGCAGAGCGTTATTCTCCATCTTAACCTGCTTCTCCTTTTACCTGTTGCCTATGTGTGTTTACCCTCTCCCTCCCAAATACAGACACAGAGTTCTTGGTGCACAAAATGTGTACTGAGTAGTTAACACCTTTCAAAATATAGTATTAAAGAAAAAAAAAAACACCTAAAATTTTTATATATATCTGTCTTTTATAACAAAATCCGTGGGGTGTTTTTCCTGATAACAACATTATTTGCATCAACCTACAGTTAATACCAAACTGGGGGGACAGGTCCAATTGTCAATTTGCTCTAGGGCAGGGCTGCCATCCTGAGCGACATGGACAGGCAGGATGCATTGGAAGCTTATGAAATTCAGTAAGGACATGTGCAAGGTCCTGTCCCTGGGAAAGAATTTCTCTGGAACTGATGCAGCCAACTTCCTGAGGAGCAGCTCTCAGAGAGAGATCCTGGGGGTCTTGCTGGGCAGTAAATGGCACATGGGGCAAGTAAATGGCACATGGGCCAGCAATGAGTCCTGGCAACAAAGAAAGCCAATGATAGCCTGGATGTAGGAACAGAGACCCGGGGAAGTGCCAATCACCCCCTACTCAGCACTCATTAGATACCACATCCAGTCTGGGGCTCCTCAGTACAAGACAGAGATTGATAAACCAGATCCAATTCAGTAGGGGCCAGCAAGATGGTAGGGGCTGGAGCACCTGGGGAAAGGGGCTGGGAGAGCTGAGCTTGTCCAGACTGGAGCAGAGGTGGTTCCATGGCACTTGAGGGGACAGAGGTGGGCTCTCCACAGCAGTGGGGGGTGAGAGAGCAAGAGACAAAAATGACATCAGCATCCTTTTGGGTTAGGAAACAGGGAAACCTGTGAAACTTACTGACAACAAGGTCCTACTCAGATGAAAAGAAGCTTTTTAAAGCAATCAAACATCTGCAGACAGTAAAGATTTTCATAGATGCTTTAGCAAATATGGGGATAAAGAACATAATCTTTGTATTTTAGGGTATAAATCTCAAAATGAAAATGCTAGAAAGAAGCTTGCCGTATGTACCTGACATTTCATAAGTAGCTCACGAGACATCTTGTACTTCTTCATGCAGCCACACTCAGTACTATCAAGCATGGACCAGTTTAATGCACTAGTTTGGCAGATTCTACTGGAATCCAAGCTTTAACTACAGGGTATGCCCTCTCCCCAAATACAGCTCTTAGTTATGTTCCTAATAATTTCAATAGGAGTGAGCAACGCAGAAGTGTTTTGACAACAATCATCACATCCATTTGTATAATTTATAGAAAGTTAAGCTTTTAATTAATTGGTAAAGTATTCTAAGAGACCTTATTGAGACACCACGGAATATCTGTGCAGTGGTGATGGGAGTTACTCCAGTGGCACTATAACAAAAGGTAATGAAGGTAGGAAAGAAATAACTTGGGGTTCATGCTGATTGTATGAGAGAAATTAAAATGCAGTGAAAATTCCTTTCACTCAGTGAAAATACACTCTATGCATTAAACATTACATGGCATCAAACTATAACATGATTAAATAACTATAAGGTGCATGAAAAGTAGATGACACTAGCAGGGAAGAAGCAATATTTCAGCCATACAGACTGCAAGCTGCTAAGATGTAGACTACATGGGTGAGATTCAGTTTACCTAAACAGAAATATATCTAATATAGCAATCTGAATATGAGTTACTCACTCTCAATTCTCTTCATAATCGATGAACTGAATGGGAACTCTTGCAGTCATCCGACCTGTGCTAAGAATCTTCCTCAGGAAAAAATGAACCTTGCACTTAAAAAAATTCACACTTACCCTGTAAAACCAAATTTTCATCTGCTGACTGTGAGGATAAGTCTAAATGACTAACTCTGTGCTAAAATTAGCATAATTTCACCTCTATCTCAGAACTGCAGAAAAGAAAGAATTAACAAGACAATGTGAAGATGCAGAAGGGCAGATTGAACTTGGAAGGTCACAGAGACAGGCCAATTTTAGAAGAAGGATATGGCAAGTTCTGGGAAATCAAAGAGTCCTTTAGGAAAGCTGATCTCTAGACTGTCAGATGAACCAATGGAAAAAAACTTTCTACACTCCATAGATCAGTTGCCTTTCCAGTCTTCAAGATTAATCCAGAACAGCATTTATTGAAGATATGAACCTTAAGGGATTCTGATGATGACACTAACAACAAAAATCAATGCCATCTAGCATTTCAATTTGAAATTGAAGATCTGGATTCAGTTTCTTAAGGAGCAAAGTCAGAGTAAGTTCTATAGATACTCAGCCTAGACTTACTGGAGCATATCTTAGCTTCCTGCACACCCAGGCTGCATTTCCATGTTAGCATATGAATATAAAAGGAGATGGTTTTATAAGGCTCATCCCAGCATGAAGCCAAAATTCAGGATGCCAATGGACATGGCACTGGAAATTATCAAGAACTAATGCAAAGACCTATGGCTTCACGAAATGTTCATTATCCTTTTTATCCATATTTCATTCCACCTGCAAGACTGAACTACACTACGTATTTCTTTTATGAAAGTTGAAACGTCTTCCCTCTAAAGGAATACAGTGAAATTCAGCCTTAAGATTAAATTCTTTGCAAGTATAACTGTAAAGGAAACCTTTGAAGTTATTAGAATCTCCCAAAGGGCTTTTCTTTCATCTGTTTTCTGCCCTAAGTTGTACAGCAAGAGAATAAGGAAAAGGCCATGGTATATGGCGAAGTGGTGATTCAGACTTATCATTTGGGCTACATTATTCCTGTCCATGACTTCTGGTTTAGCAGCAAACAGGACACATTTTTAACTGGTATGGGACAAAGACTGAAGAAAATGGAGATTCTCTCCATTTTAGTTTTAAGTCAGCCATCTCAGCACTCATCACAGGAACAATTTATTTGATATCCATATTCTACCTCAAGATGTCATTGACATGTCCCATATTTCCTTCTACCCAAATTGTTCATCCTATATCTTTTCAGATCAGTAATAACTTTACAACATTCTGATTCATGATGGAACTCACATTATCAAGTGCCAGTCACACAAATATGAAGCTTCAATTTAATACACTCATCCATACTCTTTCTATAGTAACTGAAGAGAAAAATTAATTTCCAGGGCATGATGTATTCCATCCTTAATTCTGTAAACCTCTTTTCCTCCCATTTAATACAGCAGGATGCAAATATGTGTATCCTTGCTTAATTGCCTGCTTCCATGCCCAGACTGCCACTTGATATGCAAGACCCCTCCCATGTTGTCATCAGCATGCTTTTTCTGGCCATTGGCTCATAAAGAGGTTTATGTGGGCCACAGGCTTAGTTTGTGAAACCCTTGTAAGACTCTTGGGGAGCTCTGTGCCTTCGAAAGTGCACATGGCATGTTCCTGCTCCCAGAAAGTACCTCATGCCAGGAAAAGGACTGCATGAGTGTGTTGACAACTACTGCTACGATACCATTTGTCAGCACAACAGCAAGATCCTGTTTAGCTCAAAAAGTCCTGGATCTTGGCATGCACATTTTGGTATGCAGGTCAGGGGATGTTATTAATCACTAAGCAGAGGGAGAGCAGATGTGAAATATTTTGGGCAGCTTATGGCAAGAGACTTGAACAAGTCATTTAACCTAAAATACAGATACTAAGGAAAGAAATAACAAATAAACATGCCGGAGAAAAACCAGATTAGGTTATTTCCCTGAGAGATTTAGTGTGTGTGCTCTTTTTCTGGAGGTGGTGTAAGCGCAGTTCAGAAAAGCCCCCTCTGAGCTTGGCCTAGGTATTCTTGATCCTGAGGTAGCTCTAGAACCACATTTCTGTCTACATAGCAAAGAGTGAACACTGTCCTTTTTCAAATTAATCAAAACCTGTTTGCTTTTTTGCTGTTGTGTAAATACAAATTAAGGCCTAATTCTGTTGCAAAGATTCATCAGAAAAGCTTTGGAACAGTTGAATGTTGCAACATTGTGAAGCTTAACAATCTTAGCAAGCACTAAAGCGCTATTTATAGATTTCCAAACCTCTGGTACATTATAAAAAACTTTTTAGTTTGGAAAGGATTTTCAAGTTTTCAAGATAGGATTTGAGAACGCACTTGTTTTCAAAGAATCTCCTTCAGTTTCTACTTAGTGTTTCACTCTCTTAGCTTCTGTCTCTGAAGTTTTCAAAACCAACTCCTAGGCAGTGAAATCTTGTGCCCAAGTTTCAAGGTAACTTTGCAACACTTTCAAGACATGACATTCTGCTTTTGGAAATACTTCAGGAAAACTCCTCCCATTGAGCAGGGATGGATTACAGGTGTCCGCCTCTGAAGTTCAGGACTCTGTTCTTTTTGTAAAGCTCATGTTTTAAAAGAAGTGACTTCCTTTAAAACAAAGCTCCTTTCCCAGGAGCCTAATTATGAAGCAATTGCTCTTATCAGGCCTGAGGGCATCTTAATTTTAGTGACTTTAATGATGTTACATACTGGTAAGTTCAGGAGCATTTTGCAGGAAGAGCTGTGTTTGAACCCTTTCTATAGCACCTACTTAAGAGTCTTAAGCACAGATCTTTCAGTATGCGATATATGGAAGAACTCTTCCATCTACACTGTAATCCAGAGTGCTACTTCCTTTACAGAAGAAAAAAGACAAATTGTACTTGCCATGTAGAATTGCTACCTAGTAATTTTAAAACAGGGTGTTCCTTGCACTAGTTGAGAGAGTCAGGACAGAAAACTTGTAGTCTACATGATATCAACATCAGGTTTGCACGCCACAGCCACAGAATAGTCATAGTAGGCAAATGTAGAATTGCAAAAATCAGACCAGTTATCTCTGATGAATAGAAAATGTCCTGGCTGGCATTCTGCCTTACTGCAATGTCAAAGTACAGAACTGTTCAACAAAAGAAGAAAATATTAAAATAATCTTGTGTGACCTAAGGCACACAGTTTAATGTGACTGTCCTTCTCCAGATGTAAGAGCGGTCTTAATTTGCTGTAATTATCCCCAATATTTAAACTCCTAGTGAACTGTGTCATCTTCCTCGAGGTTACACAAGCTTTAATTTATGTGTCCTGAAATTCATATGTTATCTAGTTTCTATCAACTTACTTAAGTATCCTCCATATTCACTAAAATCATTTAATAAATTAAGGTACAGTTATGAATGCTATTTGCATGAAGGAAAATTTTGCAACTTGCTATATGAAAGTCCAGCCATATGCTGTCATGATTTTGCTATGTATCCTCTAGATCTGGCACAATACCAGACTGTTTATAAATGAAAAGAGCCAAGGCAGAGGGAAAGTGAAATTAGTTTTCTCCAGTTCCTCAGAGGTACTAAAATTTAAAAGGTGGAAAAACTTGACAGAATAAAACAAAGGACACAGCATCAGGGACACCAGTGTGCTCCAAGAGGAATGCCCTTGGCCATGGTTCCTGTCTGGCCACACTACGTGTGCTTGCTCCTCAGTATGGAGCAGGGAGGACACCCTTCTTGGTCCTATTCAAGCTTATATTCAGGCCTCACATACAAACTGAGGACTTGGAAAGCGCTCCGAGGACCTGGAAGTTGGACATAGACTCTAAGGCTCCCACACAACTTGAGAAATGGAGCAGGATGGTTACAAACAAATGGGTGCTTTCTAGATGAGAGAAAAGTGTAAGGAGGGAGACAAAGAAAAGAAAAACAGAAGGAAATATATGCAAGTATGGTATTCCTGAAGAAGTAGTTATATACAGAAACAGAAGTCCTAGACTCTTTAGAGGATTCTTGGTTGATACGTTGCAGGAGAATGTGCACAGATGTTTTAGTGCTTTGTGCAGCGCTGTATGTTTATAAAGCAAAGAATAACTCTTCTGGAGCCTGAGTGTCTGTTTGCTTCATTTGCAGATCTCCCTAAAGACATAAAGTGTAAATGGTCCACAAAGCTGGAGGAAAATACATGTTTAAAGTAATGGGAAGTCTTAAAATACTCTTGAATTCTTGGGTGGTGTTACACCAGATCTGCAGGGAAAATCCGTGGAACCTTTTGTGCTTTTATTTTTTCCTTAGGTTTTATTTTCACCCTTTTACTTAGCCCAAGAACACTTCTGAGCTCCCCAAAAAGATAGTTGCCCCAGCTTTTCTCTAACTTCATACTGGAATGAGACACATCAGTGTGCCAGCAAGCTCACATATGGGCAAAGAGTTCAAGGAGGAGAAAGTGTCATAGCCTGCTCAAAGACAGAGAGCAAAGAAGGTTCAGGAACCCTCTGTGGTGGGATCCAGAAAGAGCAGAGTGCTGAAGGCAGCTCTGCTAGGCTGGGAGGCACCACAGAGAGAGCAAGCTTGTGGACAATGGCAATTTTTTTCTATCACCCATTTTCATCTATTACACATTCAAAACCCACTGACTTTAGACTACCAGGAAGAAGCAACATCCAGTACACTGAAAATCCTCAGGACTGCACCCATCCATTCTTAAAAAAAGGTATCTTGCAATATTTTATGTGTGTCTTTTTGCTCATGTAAGAGTACCACTGTCATTTCACATATCTTAATTGCATTTCCTGCATTTTGCAAATGCCTAAGCTGAAGTTTAGAATTTCAAAACTTCTCAAAATGACCATGTATTTGCACTGAACTTAAAAGGTTAAAACTGGATGGAAAGATGGCAAAAATAGTGGCCACAGATTTTACATGAAAACTTGGAGACTATTATTTTTAATTTATGGAACATAAAGCCTGGAAAACTTCAGAATAGTCTGAAGCTCATGACCCTGCTTATTGCAGTATTCTTTAATCATTATAGCACTGATAGTAAAGTTGAGAACACATATTTGAATAAGCAGACATACATCAGTCCTCAAGAAGGGATAGTCATGGCATTGAGAATGTATTTTCGGTAAAATTAATACAGATCACTGCAACTTAAACTACCAGTACAAAAATGTAAAGTGATATTCTTAGAAAATGTGAATTTAAAATTAGGTTCCTAAAAGCATTATATCACAACCTAAACATAAATAATATTTTTCAAAACTGGTGACTATCAGTCTTGAATGATTGCAGGACAGTCCAGATTTCCCACCATTTTTTAGTCTCAGGTCTTTACAAGGAGCAAACATTAAGGCTGTAGACAGCGTTAGGCATACAAAATCAGAAAATAAAGATCTAACAGACTAAATGTATCCTGTTGCCAAGAATAAAAGCCCAACAAAGCTGTGTGTGGTACCACTCTAAGAGAGTGCCAGTTTAGCCAAATAATGAAATGGAAAAGAAGGCAGAAATTCACATAACAAAGTTGTGGATTCTGACTATAAAATTAACCTATAAAATTTTATTGTCTTATATAAATACTCAATAAAATTTCAATTAAAATTTTTACAACAAAGATATATAGCAAAGAAATTCTGGCAGCTGACCACAGTTCATTTTCAAAAAACATTTAGGACTCTGTGCTTAGGCATGGAAAGTGGGACTTAGCACTTCCCAGAAAGTGGAGTGTCAGGGAAAATCTGCAATGTCTTCAAGGACAAACACTGCCCTGTTTAGAGAAAGGACAAAGATATTAACACCTACAGGATAAGGCCTGGTTCTGCTCTATTTGGCTTGACATTAGCCAGCCAACAAATATAGCAGTCACACAGTCAGTGCACACACAGCTAAAAAAACATGCACAGTAACTGCTGCCTTTACACAGTACTTAAAGGGTGCAAGAGGGAAATGTTTCAGAAGGGAAAGTGAGGGGGAAAGAGCTGAGAAAGCAGGCCTGCGAAGTCAGAAGGACTCAACAAGAAACAAATATTTCAAATGAGCCAATGTCAAATACATATTACATGAAGGAGAAAGAGAAGCTGTGGGAATCTTAAGCAGGGAAGATTTCAGACTGAGGCGTTAAGTTTTAAATGCCAGCAGACATGGCTGCAGCATATCTAAATAGCTTATTTGATAAAGACATGGCTTAACTGGAGCATCATTTCCCAGTACTTGGCTCATAAACAACAGGAACTCAGATGCAGAGAAAAAGAGGTCAAAACAGTCAGGCCAACCAGTACAACATATTTTACCCAAGGCCACGGCTTTCAAAATTTACTGAGACATCTCTCCCATGACTTCTGCTCCTGGAGTCCATGTTTCTACTTGCATGTCCACAAACACCAGCTTGCCAAGCATCTGCAGCTACACTGCTCTGAACTGCACTCCCTGCTTGACAGCATCTTTTTTTACCCCATTCCTCAACTCCAAGCCAAATATAATTAGCTCTGATAGTCAGCAGCACCAGTTTCCAAATGTATGACCAGGTCTCAGTTCTTTCACCTCCTCACCCTTCTGTGATTATCACAAACGTGTCCCTCTTAATCTTTTCACCAAGGCTGTATGTCAGCAGATTCTTTCCCAGGTTTCACTCTCTAAAACACAGATTCTTCTAGATTGCTAGAACTGTCACCCAAGCTCATAACACCATGCATCTCAATTATTGCAATGTTCTCCCTCAGCCTGGACAAATGTAATCTGTCATCATTGGTATCCATTCAAAATGCTGCTGTGAAATGCATTTTCTGAGCTCCTCATCTGTCTGTGTCATTCTTACCTGTGCCTCCATCCATTGGATAAACTTTCCCTACCTCATCAGTTATAGACACTTACTTTGATCTCCAAGAAATTTCAATGTCTAACTCATCATCCTTCAGCCCTCTCCAAACATTCTTAGTCTGTATGCAACAGCTCATTATGCTTGCCCTCTATGTCTGGCTTGTTAAATGTGAGGATCTTTGTTCTCTCTGTGCCATATTTCTCTATAAACATCCCTGGACGAACAGCATGAGACAAATGAAAATATTAGATTCATTGTCTGGGTCCAAGATTAGAAGCACTGAGGTTCTGAATACAAAACTCTGTAACAGTAAAGCTGGGTAAATAATTTACAGCATGGAATTTACCTAATGAATTTTGCTTAATTTTCTGTTTACAAAATGATGAATTTGATATTCAGACCCACCAAATAATCTTCGCAAATTGTTCTTGCCATGCTGCTTAAATACAAGCAAATTTAAAATCTGATGTATTTAGGTCACATGATAAATTTCTGTAGCCTAGTTACACGAGTACATCTTTGAGGTGGGCTGGGTAAAAACAGTGGTGATTAAGTATCTAAAATTCACTGCCTGACAACAACTTCTAAAATCATAATTGTTGTGGTGGTGATCATTCCTAGCAATAAATTTTGCTTCTGAAATATCACCTGAAACAAATGAAAAAGATATAAACACATGAGCTACTTTCATTTTAAAATGCAAATGTTTTCTTTCAAAAGGATTGCTATTTTATTTTAAGCCTGATTCTCTGGAGAAACAAAAAAGAGTTCATTGCCTGAGTTTTTTCCTTCTGTAGTGCTCAACTGAGTCCTTTTGACTTAACCCCTTCAATATTTTTAGATTTTTAGTTAAAAAAAAAAAATAAATTAAAAAACAGTGGGAGAGGAGAAAAAAGATACATAGAGCTCCAAAATAGCCACAGTGCACACACTGCCTTGCTCATGAATGGGCGGTGGTGGGAAGCAGGGGACACGTAGGAAGGGTCCAGGGACAGGGGGGAGCACGGAGAGAAGCAAAATCCAGGATGAAAGGTCTGAGAAGGAACTGCTTATATTATGGTAGTAACAGTGGAGAAGGGGTGTTAGAGCTGTAAGCCATTCTTCCATAGAAAAACAAGTTTTATTCACACCTTTGCTCACAGAATTCCATGGGAATCTCAACATGGAAATGCTTATTCCTTTTTATGAATGCATAAATCTCATCTTGCCTGTCTCAACAGCTGTGACCTTACTTCAGTGGTCAGGACAGTCTTTTCATAAAGTAACATCCCTCCAGCCACACAGTAGCACAAAGCTAGGTGAAAGGCAGAAGGCCATGGTCTAAATGATATAATATTCATGACCTATGCATAAATATTCCTTCTTAGTGTTCTCACAGGACTCAACCAACCTTCTTTACAGTCAGATCATAGAGTTTTGCATACTTTATATCCTATTCCCATGCAGCCATAATTTTCAACAAAGAATGTTCTGAATGCTTCAAAACAGCTGAAATTAATCACCTGGGAACGCAGTGAGTACACCCATGTGAACACACAGCATGTGAAGCAGGGTCACTAGGTATCACTCCTGACTCTGGGTCAGAAGTTCCTCACGTCCTGTCCTCAGAGCTGGGTCATAATGCAACGCATCAACATCAGACCAACTCCAAGATCACACTCACCATCTTTTTTGACTGTATCACCGTAACAATTTTCAAATGAGGGCTGGTACTTCCATTGCATTCGTGTCCCTGCACGGCCTTTGGCTTCTGAGCATTAGTAATAAAACCCCCTAACCCTGGAGCCCAAAACGTCTTTACAGTGCACTTCTTTGCTTTGGTAAACTGCCCTACCGACCTTTAACTGTACCAGTTTCAGTTCCGTCTGTGGCACTGTGCTGTAACTTTTCAGATACAATTATTATTTAGGTGGGTAATAATTATTTTTTAATTCCTTTTAAAGTGCATTAGAGGCTAAAAATGAAAGGGGCAGCACATTGGGAGACCTTTTCTCTACAGCCTATCCACAAATACTATATGAAACAGTTTGAAAACTGTTAGTTTGCAAACCTCAGACATATAATAAAGTCAATATATAATTTTACAACCACATTTCTTTCCTCTTGTGTATTAACATATAAAAAGAAATTTGCTCTATTTCTTCTATCACAAAATTAAAGGCATTCCATATACAAAACAGATAGTCTTAGGTTTCACAAGATAATTACACAGATAATATCTTCAGTGCATTTATTAAATTTTACCTCCCTTCTTTTTTCTCTCAAATACATACTGAACACCAAATCCATTTAAGAGCAGTAAAGATGATTTCTCTAACGGGACCAACATGTGTGACATCTCCTTTGGTGCATGGCACACCAGTGACACGTCCCATTCATTACATTTACTATGCATAGACATCTGCTGTCCTCTTCCTGTTTTTCAGTGCAAGTTTCTTATAATAACTTTCTCTAGCGAATGCTCTGCTCCTTATGTAAAAGTATAGTTCTGTCAAGGGAAAGATAAGCACCTAAACCCTAAACCATTCAAGTTGAAACTGAGTGCCTCCCAGGAGCTGCTGTTTGGGTTAGGATTCATCACTGTGTACTTCTTCATCCTTAGGATGCTGTGGCTGATGTGTCGTCTAAAGGAAACCATGCTATAATATAGGAGATGTACATTTCTATAGGAAAATGGGAATATGAGGCCTATATTCCCATGGGAGCACTATCATGACAGTTTCATTTTAAAGGATTTGATTTTCAATGGGCATATTTCAGACTGGGGTTTTCTTCCCCGTAAAACAAAAATGTTGCCTTCATATTTTTACAGGGAAGGTCTTCAATTTAGGACAAAAGCTACTGGGATGTTTTTCTTTCTTTTTTCCAATTAGCTTTTGCTGGGTTAGGACTTGAGCTCTTACCTTGTAGATGTCAAGGAATCCACACTGGTGGTCGAAGCGCGTGTAGAGCTCGTTGAGCATGCTGATGACCTGCATGGGCGTGCACTGCGCACAGATGGCAGTGAAGCCAACAATGTCCGAGAACAGCATGGTGACATCATCAAACTTCCTGGCCTGAACCTGCTGCCCCTGCCACAACTGCTGGGCCACCTCTTCAGGGAAAATAGAAATAAGGAGATCTACTGTCTTCTTTTTCTCCTCTTCCAGGGCTTTGTGTGTACATTCTAGCGTTGCCTTCAGCTTATCCATTCGTTTTTTCAAGCCATCCTGTGCCTTTGCTTGCTCCCCAACCAATATGACATCACGAGTAGCATCATGGATAGGTATGTCCGAGAGATGGAGGCCTCGGCCCATCAGCTCATCCAGCTTGTCCACACAGGGGGAACCCAGAAACAATATCGAGTTTGATTCTGGCACGTGAATCATTTGTCCTTTAATTTCCATCACCTGCAAAATAAAACAAAAGTGTTTAGAAAAGGGGGAAAATCAGCTGATAGATGTGGATCCTCATTCTGCTTTCTCTGTGTTTCCTTCCCAGCTGAAATGAAAAACATAAAAGCCTATAGCCTTTTATACAGAAGCCTCTTGCACTCACCTGTTCAAGTAATGAGACGCTCACAGTCTAGTTACCAAATTGAGTCAGGAAATAGACTGTACTGACACAAAAGTATTCCCAAATCAGATGTTGGATTTTATCTGTACCCAATTAAATAAGAAAGCAATAATATGCATTCTCAGAGTGCTGTCTAAATAATGGTCCTGGAATGTACCTGGCCTCACAAGCAAATTCCAGAGTTGTTCTTTCTGTGTTATTTAGCTATAAATTACAAAAAGTAAAGGGAAATTGCAACTGTCTGAAAGCAGATTAGTGAAATGAAGTACCTTCTGTTCTTTTTCAGCAAAATATCTATTACAAGTCAATTGTGGCCATTTTATAGAGGAATCAAATAAAAACAGATGTGAGAAATAACTCTATAAAATAACAAATGGTATGGAAATATAGTACTAGTGCTCCTATTTCCTATTTTCTTTCTCATACAAGCAGCAAAGTTGAAGTCTGACATTCAGTTAGAATCTGCAGATTTTTTGGTGATAGAGATTCATCCCATTTGTATTTGTGGAATAGCAGAAGGAACAGTAGGGAAGGAGCAGCAGGTGGTTCATCACACTGGTTTATAGCTTTTGCATTTGCCTGTTACATGGGTAGATGTTTTGAGTGCTGTCCAAGGGTTGGTATCACTGAGGCTGTGGATCGTTACCTCTTGCTCCATAATGGCAGTCGAGCACAAAACTATCAGACTGAAATGCACATTGAAAACTAAATTAAATCAGACAAACTGTATCTCTTTGTAAAGACAGCTTACCATAGCCTCCGTCATGAAAAACAACTCCATTAATGTTTCTATTCCAGGACTGCCCAAAGACCAGGGCAATACTGTGCTAGATGATCTAAAATACCCACAGTCCTTACCGCAAGGATCTCACGCTCAATACAGGCACAACACACAAACCCTGTGCACCTGAGCACAGTGTCAGGTGCCATAAAGCCCTATATCTGTGTTTTGCTATTCCACACAATCTCTTGAAATAAAAAGGTCTCACCCAGCCACCATTCTTTCATCATGAAGGCATTTGCTCGCTGTCACATGATTCACTTATCATTTAATCCTCCTTCCATCCATAATCCTACCAAGCAAAATAGGAAAACCTTCATCAGGGAATCCAGAGGTGTCTGCAATAATGATGCGATTTAAGTGTCCAGTGGTCTGAAAGCTCCCGCTGAGGTGACAGGTAATCCTACACGGTACTTCCATGTTTGGGGGAGATTTTAGGAAGCTCCTTTTTCTATTTTTTTGTTGTTGTTGTTTTTTTTGGTGGTTTTTTTTTGTTTTTTTTTTTTTTGTTTGTTTGTTTGTTTTTTGTTTTTTTACATCAGGTAAATGCTGTCATTCCAGACTCTATGGCAGCATGGGAATTCAGCCTATCCTGTCCCCATGGCCCTCTGCTTTCTCTGCTAGCAACCTAACAGATGCAGCTTCTGATGTCAGCCAGGGAACTCAGCAACTGAAAGTAAATGCAAGTTATTAAAATTGTCAAATTTTCTAATTTATGTTTCTACACACCTACCAATATTTACATTCCTAAGCCTTGCTTCCTCAGCTTCATTCTGGGACATTCATCTCTGTGAGAAAGCTAGCTAGCTACCTACATGAGCTGATTTAATGCTCCACGGCTAAGTGTTCTTTTTCTACTTTTGAAACATGGCTCCCTGGGAAATAGGATGCTTTCTTCATGCATGCAGCCTCATGCTTTCAAAAGGGCACAAGCAAAATTGTTTTAACTCTGAAGTACAAGCTGCCAAATATGAAATACACGGTACAGCATTTCCAAATTCTCTTCTTATGTTGTTCCTTTTTGCCGGAGAGTTTTCTGTTTGTAGAATTTCACTCTTGTGCAAAATAAAAGTATCTCATATTATCACTTGCCTCTTCCATCTCCAGGTGAAAACAGGATGTTTTCAGCTCAGGAGGAGGGAGTGAGACCACAGATCCTGGCTGAGCTAGCCTGGCCTGGGGGTAAGCTCCTTGTCAGCAAGGCAAGGCACCTGCCTTGGAGTTGTGTTTCTCACATTAACCTGCTGTGAGACTAGAAGAAAATTAATGCATCCCCCTGTGCTCCCATTTCGCCTCTGTCAATTTGAGGTGTTAAACTCTTTGATGAGATCTCTGTCTGTGTTAATACATTGTGCCAACCTTCCCCAGGTGCACTTTCCTCAGGAAACACCGACTGAGTAAATAATGTACTAAAGAGGCACTCTGGAGTCCTCTGCTCTACTTCTGGATAACCCCGGGCAAATTATCAACCCTGACTTCTTGTTTGGCCTTTCAGCACAGCAGGAACAAGGCTATTGACCACCCTGTAACACACTTGGAGACTTATGTGTGAAAAGCAATAAAAGACAGACAATTCTGTAAAATGCCTATCTAATAATACCCAAGTGAGCTGACCCCCTGCCTCAACAAGGTTGAGTGTTTCTAGAGCATTTTTAGAAACTTTTGCAAAGATATTCTCCCTACACAACTGATTAGCTTCCTAAAACTGCCAAAGGTTCAGTGCTATTTCAGCTTTATCCCCTGAATACTATTATCACTTGTTCTGCTTAACAGGAATTGTTGATGTTTCCTATCACTTCTTTCACGTTATATTAGTGATTCTGTCATCCTGCTCTCTCTTGATGACTGATGGATTTTTAGGAAATGGCCAGTCTCTTCAAGTTGCCAAATCAGGGAAAAGGACAGCAGACACAAAGCTGCCCCAGCTTTCCTGGGGAGAAACACTCAGGTCTTGTACAGAACAACAGTAGAGAAGAGCTAAGACTGCATCATTCTTCTTAGCTTTTGCAAAGCCCTTTCCTTTCCAAAGAAGTTTCAGAGATGGTTCAGACTCTTTCTAGCAGACTTCTGCCTCCAACTGTGATCCAGCATGACCTCAATCTCTTTTTTTTTTAATTTCCCTTGCCCCTTACATTCTCCTTTGTATCTTAAAGTATAGCTGATGATATAAGATAAGAGGTTTGCCTGAAGCTTGCCTTAGTAAGTCACACTTCTGGCCACCTCCCCAGAGCTGGACAGCTTTACGTCTGGACCACAAGCCTACAGGCAATCAGGATGGCATTATCCATCTTTCTTGTAAGCAGGGAAAGATTGTAACATTTCTGTCATCAGTTGTATTTCATTACTACTAAATTTCATTGCCTTCCTGTCTCTTTAATTATATTCTCACTGAATAAAATGAGAATAATTCCACCATTTTCAGAGGACATTCTCCTGATTTACAGTGGTATAAGAGAACATTTTGAAATGAGCAATTCCATATCATATTTTACAGTATTATGTTGCTGTGAAATGACAGTGCAGCCTAAGTAGCTCTGGGATGAAAAACAACTTAGCACTGAACTTTATTTCCACCACAAACTCACTGCAAAGAAAGGGAGCAAGCAGTTCCTGATTCTAAGGAGCTCTTTCAACCTCTCTCCCCAAAGACCCGCCTTGGAAATACTGACAGATTCTAAAGCTGCTGTTTGAGAACAGGGAGAGGCTTCTACTGGGCAGTGCACCACCAGCTACTTCATTAGGTACACCACATCCAACCTGCTGCACACCCTCTGCATACTGTGGATGCAAGCCACCTGAGGATCAAAAAGCTAATGAATCAAATGCCAAATCCACTGCCTAATCTTTAAGGAAAAGCACAGGGAAAAGATTCACTGGATGCACTGAGGGGCAATACTACTCCATACAAAGATGTCTGTTTTGGAATAGTGACTAAAGAAGGTATACACATCTCCTCAAAAATATTAAGGGAAATACGAGATGGTATCTTTGAGAAATTAACGGGGGCGGGGGGGGGGGGGGAAGGGGGGGTTAAAATTTTGGTTTTTCCTCATTAGGCCAGATCTTTTCTGCAGCCTCTGCAATTCACAAATTTTAATGGAGCTGCTCCTTTGATTTTGATCAATGATCCCTCCCAAACTGTGATTATAGTCTTCTTTTTTTCAGTTTTATTTATTGGGAGTAGGTTAGAAATTTGCAGTGCTAGGCCACACTTTCATACACAGTTACACATGCATGCTTGACTTCATACAATGAACAAATTCAGTAAGAGTAAACAAAGCTGCCTCCTTAGCAGGCTCATAGTTCCTCAGAGGATGGAAAGACTGGGGCTAAAACCAACTTTTGATAAATCAACCTGGACACCATCACCAACATCACTTCAAGGTATAAAGAGTAAGGGTGACTTTCAGAAAGGAGGTCCAGCTGCTAGCCTAAATTGTAAAACAACTGGACTTCTCTGAACATCCTATAGGATACATGGAAGTGTCTCAGGAATATTTACAGCAAGGTGTTTCATAATATTCGAGCAATTAGGGGCTTAGGGGATTTTGTGAACACTGGACAAGGCAACAGTACACTTTCAGAAAGAAATATAATGACTCTGCTTGTTATGTTTTCATGACATATCTAGCAGGGCTGAAAGTATGATGGACAACACTGAAATTAAAAAAAAAACAAACCTCTTAAATTGGAAAAATGGGCTAAAGCCAGAATTCAAAACAAGGACAATAAATATGTTTAGGCAGAAATAATCAAATGCAAAAAGTACAGGCAAGCTAAGAAGATGGCCCTGAGTGCATGGAGTGGAACAAATGAATGTAAGCCAACATGTCATGCTGTCATTAAGAGAGAAAACACTATACAGGACTATGTAAACAAAAAAAGACCTTGCAAAACACAGCAAGTAGTCCTTATTCTCTGACCACCATTTTTCAGGCCCCAGATGGGCAAATCTGTTCCATTTTAGTATAACAAAGAGGTGGATCAATTGGAGAGTCTGGTGAAAAGCAATGAATGTGATGAAAGGTCTAAAAAATACGACCAACAAAAAAAACTTGAACACATTTGATGGTTTACCCCAAAGAAGAAAAATCAGAGGGTGGGCATATGAAACTCTTCCAAAACACTTAGTGCCAATGCAAAGACATCAAACTCGTCTACAAATCCAGTGGCAAAAGTTTTGCAGAAAAGGCCCTGGCGATCCTGGTGGACACCAAATTGAACATGATCCAGCAATGAGCCCTTGCATCAAAGGCTCACAGTACTCTGGGCTCTGTTAGGTGGAGGGGTTGCAGCAGGTGGAGGAAAGTGATCCTTCCCCTCTGCTCAGAACTGGTGAGGCAACACCTGGAGTACTGTGTCCAGTTCTGGGATCCACAGAGGGGATGTGTGTCCAGGAGACACGTGGACATGCTGGAGAGTATCCAACAAAGGTCAGCCAAGATGATAGGAGCCTGGGACAGCTCTCCTATGAAGAAAGGCTGAGAGAGCTGGGACTGTTTAACCTGGAGATGAGAAGGATGATCTTATCCATGCACATAAGCACCTGAAGGGATGAGGGATGACAGACTCTTTCCAGTGGTGCCCAGCGACAGGACCAGAGGCAACAGACACAAACTACCCAAAGGAGGCTCCCTCTGAACATCAGAGAGCACTTTTTATATACAGGGTGACCAAGCACTGGTACAGGATGCCTACAGAGGCTGTGGAGATACTTAAAAGCCACATGGACACGGTCCTAGGAAACTGACTCTACGTGACCCTGCTTGAGCAGAGGGTTGAAACAGATGACCTCCAGAGGTTCCTTCCAACCTCAGTCTATGAAATGAACAAAAAGTAAAAGGCTCAAATTGGAAAACATTAATTTAATGTGGGATATTCTTCTGTTCATAGTGAGAATGGAAACATCAAGTGGTGAGGAACTGGATTATGCATTAGTGGAGATTTGTGAGACCTGTCAAAGGTGATAAGCCTGCCTGGAAAGCAGAGGAATGAACCAGTGACTTAACAGAAATCTAGGTGGAAACAGGAAAGAGAGAAGCAGTAGAGTATAACTTTGCATTCAAACAAAAAAACTACACAAGTTATTTCTGGGATAATTAATGTAGTGCCAGCGTAGAGCATGTGGAATTCATTGCTTCAGTCAGTTTACAACTCTTTCTACAGGCAACAGTCATGGTCAAATGAGTCGTGTCCCATGTGTAGAAATACCTACATTTCTCTGTCATGAAGGGAGCACAAGGCTTGGACATATACGCCTGTACTGGTCACTTAAGTCTACCTCCTATCAGAATAAACTTAATTCATAGGAGTGAATGTATTGCTGTGCATTGAAAGACACCTAAATGCCAATACATAACAACATTAAGGGAAATATGAGTTATCTTCTGGTCTAAGAGATTTCTATTTTAAATGCTCCAAACCTCAATTCAATTAATTGAAAACTTGGTATGCCTGTAAAGTTAATGCTGCTCAGTGGCTGGCTGACTACCAGACAGGCAGAGCATGACTCTGACCTTAAAGAGAGAAAAAGGAGCAGCCATTACAACTCTCCAATACTCCTGTTCTGCTTGTAGATTGGGGTAAGTCAGAGCCACAGCCAGCAAACCAGCTGTGGATAAAGATTCATGAAAATAAGAAAAAAAACATATTCTAATGAAACATGGATTTGCTATCTTATCTGTAGACAAAAATAACAATGCACCCGCTTCCATTATACCTATGTTTTATTGAAAAAACTAAGAGAAATACGTGTCATCTCCACAGAAATGAAAAATAACTTTTCAATCTATGTTTCATGCAATTGAATAAACTAGACAAGGTTTGCTCAGCACAACTCAGGATGAGCTTGGGTTGTTGTGAAATTACAGCTCTCAGCATTTGCTTACAAGTTTGTATTTCCAGCTCAATGCATTGTCAAAAGAGTATTATTCCACACAGCAGCAAAGTGACTGTTGAAAATTTCTTGTTATTTATAGCAAACCCTGGAGTGTTTCATAATGTGCAACTGTCTTCAGATCAAAGTGACCAAATTTAACATTTTCTGTATGTCATAGATACCTCACAAACCCAGATTGGCAGCAAAAATATTGTACCTTTAGGAAATCCAAAATTTTGGTGGGAATACATTCATGTTCTATAAGGTAAAAGAGAGAAAAAGTGATAATGAGAGAAACATTAGTATCTTTCATTTGTAAACTTGGACCTCTAAAATCTTGGTATCAAAAGAGTAATTCTGGAACATTAAAAGCAAACAAATTAGGGTTAGATAGGATCTGTTCCACAAGAACTACAGGTATGCATGCCAAATCAAAAGCATATAGGCAGCTGTAAGGTAATGGGAAAGGGGGAACGGAGAAGAGGCAAAGGAGATGACTCTAACACATTAGTCTGCCAAACCAACTAGATAAACAAAAGGCAACATTGGATTCCAACTGAAAAAAGGTCGTGACGATCTACAGTTTATCTTTTCTTGCTTCAAGACACAGAAATTGCTTTTAAGAAGGACTGCACTTGGGTAAGTCCAAGATAAATCTAGCCCTGTGGAATAGAAACAATGGGAAAAGGATTCCTTCAAAGGAACGTCTTCGCAAGGCAGCAAAGAGCCATAATTCAACCCTATGTGCTCGTCGGTCAGCTTCCCTCACAGATGCTCCCATGCTGAGGAGTGGGTGAACGCAACACGGCAGACAGGCAGAACACGGCACAGGCAACACCAGACAGTTGCTAAAACCAGAAGAAACTCGCCAGTTATTCCAAGAGAATTTCAAAATCCCTAGGAACATCAACACACTGAGAACAGATGGGAATTTTTTCCATGAATAAATACCTTCATATACTTAAACACAACCTATGTTATGCTTAAACACGAGATGCCCAGGGCCCTGGACCCCCTGGGTGTCAGTCCTGCCTCAGCAATGCTCTCGCAGCCCTGCCCTGCCTGGCCACGGGCCCACCCAAGGACCCAAGGCCCAGCCCAATGTGGGCCTTTCCCCATCCCCATCCCCAGGGAGGTGCCAGTGCTGGTGCTGGGCTGCCCCACGTTCCCAGTCTGGGTGCCTGGGACAGGTCCTGGCTGCCAGGTGCTGCCCCTCCACCCTGCAGACTCCCACGGCTGCCAGCACTCAGGAGGCCCTGGTCCCTTGCTGTACCCTGACAGCATCCAGAAAACATTTTACCTAAAGCACCTATCAATCAAGGAGCATCTGGACAATGGTCTTGGCCATATGGTTTAGCTTTAGGTCGTCCTGTGAGTAGCAGGGAGTGGGACTTGATCCTTGTGAGTCTGTTTCAACTCAAGATATTCTATGATTTTTGTGGTTTTCCTGTCACTGCAAAACGTATTTCATCCCCTAAGATTGCTTTCAGATTGTACACACTTTGCTTACCATGCTAGATTTTTAGGTATCAACAATATATCTCTCTGCTACTTTATTAAAAGCCAGGATACCCTGTGCAGATATTCGGCTGTCCATCTTACTGCAACAACACACAGTTACAAATGTGCAACATCATTGTTTAAAAAGTCTGCCTGCTTTGGTGAGGAGCAGAGCAGTGGAAATAATTTTCAGAGACACACTCACTTGTTTAGAATCATAGAATCACAGAATGGCTTAGGCTGGAAGGGACCGTAAAGATCATCAAGTTCCAACCTCCCCAACCACAGGCAGGGACAGCTTCCTCTAAACCATCTTATTCAGGGCCCCATCCAGCTTGGCCTTGAAGAACTCCAGGGATGGGGGATCCACAGTCACTCTGGGCAACAAGCTCAAGATCTGTGAACTGTGAAAGTGGTGACAGCAATAAACACGCTCCAAGCCACACACTTACAATAATTTTGCATTTCAACCAAAGCAAAGTGCATTTTTGTACTTACGATCCCACCACAGTTTAATTACAACAGATCAATCAAAGTATAAGGGAAATTTCCCATACTTAATATTCTCTCTGTGTTTATGAAAGACAAATGTAAGAGATTACATTTCCAATTAATGTTTGTTAAACATCTGGTTAAAAATAAATGCTCTATATATTTACATAATCAAATCTCTAATTCTCTCATGCCTGTAAAAACCTTTATAAGTGACAAATATTATGTGTCAGTTTGTTAAAGACAGATATTTTTATTTATTTCTACCAATGTCAACCAAAAAAAGATTATGGAGGAATGTGTGGGACTGAAAGGAGTGGAAAGGTTACTATTTTCCACAGTGTTGTTACTTTTTGAATTAGTTCCTACTGCCTTCACCCCAAGATTTGTGTGGGTGCATGAATCAGTCCTGCACCTAATCCCTCCACTAGTAGTGTTCACCTCCTAGCAAGAGCTTCTCCTTTCAATGTGATGTATCTGAGCCACCTCAGATGACCTACCAGCAGAAAGTACTCTTACCCATCTGATATTTCTCGCTTTTCTTTCTCAGAGTAAGGTTCATTTATTTCTTTGTGGAAATTGGTTTTTAGAGAAATGAAATGGTTAAATGAGCACATATGTTTATTCATGAGAACAGTAGGCAAGGAGCAGCAGAAGCAGCTTTCCCCTTTGATCTGTGAGAACAGATAAATATAGCAACCATTAGGAGATGTGACATTTCATCACCAACCTAGGTATCTTAAAATTCCTGCTATTGAAAGATTGCTTAGCCCATGCACGAGCTAGCTTGCAGAATTTTCCTCCGTTAGGACTTAAAGGATCAGACTCTTTCTCTAGTTCATCTTAAGTATATAAATCTGCTCGAAATCCCTGCCAGCACCACACCAAGGAAACTGATGAGAATTGGAGTCCTCTGTTGGTATTTTTACATTGCTTTGATTTTTATTACCCCGTAGATCATGTACTTTTGCGGCTTTGATAAAAGACTCTATCATTAGAATTTGATATTGGGATTAATCAATTCTGGTCTCTTGGTGCAGTATAAATTTTCAGAACACGAGGAGAAGAAATTTCTTCTTTTCCCACTCCAATCATTCTTAAGTTAGATATAATAAGAAAGACCCATTCTACCTCTCACTGAAGTCATTGTAAATTTTTCAAGCTGGTTTTAGAATTTCATTACATTTTCTGTATTTTTCTTTAAAAGGTTGAATTTCTCTCAGTGTGTTCAACATAATCCATTAAATCATTAGGAGACCTTTCATCCATAGCTTGCTATAAGTAGCATATTTGAGAGGTATTACTAAAAGACAATCTTCATGGGAAGTCTCTTACAGGCTACGTTAACAAATTTGGGAAGAATGCATTGGCTGGTTTAGTAGTCTCAGGTTAAGGGTGTCATTTTTAACCAATTCCACAAAGTATTTACTTTACAACCCATCAAGAAATGAAAAGCAAACAAAAGCATTAAAATGCCTGGTGGGATGGGGCAAGTGTGAGTGTGGATGCAAACGCGAGACCCAGCTTTTATAGCAAAGGAGGACAGTGGAAGTGGTCAGTCTAAAAAAATGGAGAACTGCTGCCTCACAAAGTTCCCCACTCAGCTTGCAGATTCCTGCCCCTGGATACCTCAGGGGAGCTTCCACAACTTCTCAGGACTTGCTGTAGGTAGGCAGATCACAAGCCAGCCAGCCCCAGAAATCACAGGACTGCCCTAGCAGTGCTCTGCCTCAGCTGAAGCACCCTGCCGAGAAGCAGAAAACATTTGCTCAGGCACAGCTTGATGGAAACACAGCCACTTGCTTTTGGATCATGGCCAGCTTACCCAGGACAGGCTGAAAGGCTGAGTGGAGCTAATGAAAAGCTGTCTGTACACACATCCACGCGATCAACTCTAACCAATTTATGCAAATACTGACCTGCAGCTAATTTGGAGATGTGAATTCCCTACAGAGCAGAAAACTTGATGAGCCTCCCCATTTTCAGTATTTTGAATCCTACAGTTCTTTTGAGTATTAAAGCCTTTAAGCCTAAAATCTGTATTTCAGAAGTCAGTTTTAAGAACAAGATCTAGATGCCTTTAAAATGTCACACTTTGGATAGTTACTCCCTTTGGAAGAGACAGGAGGAGAAGAGGCAGAGAATTTAGGAGAGGTTAAGCCCAGGAAGAAGCAGTGGGGAAGGTTTTAAGATTTGGTTATACTTATCATTATCGTACTCTGATTTGATTGGCAATAAATTAAACTAATTTGCCCAAGTCAAGTCTGTTTTGCCCATGACAGTAATTGGTGATTTCTCTCCGTCCTTATCTTGACCCACAACTTTCTCTCCCCTGTGCAGCTGAGGAAGGGAGCCCTGCATAAAATCTCCCATGAAAATGATCCCATGAGAAGAACCAAAAAGAAAACATTCCCTTTGTGGAAAATACGTGCAACTTATTTTGTCCAGGTTTTACCTGGAAATCTGCAGCCTTTTGGGTGACAATTCACCATAAGGCTATGAGCATCGGTAATACACGCGTTGTCAGTAGCTGTTCTGCATTTTCATTTATTTGGCTTTACACGGCGTGTCATTGACTCCTGTACTTCACTCACACGTCCAGACTCTCACAAATAGTCCCTTCCTTCAGCACAAGTCATGACCTACTTGGATCCAACAAGCAGTAAGAACCGGTGCAGGGCCTAGTAACACACAGCTGTGTGTTAAGTTAAAAGTACTTTGCACTGATACCAGATTTTGCTAGAATCCTGTAATATACTATAATATGTAGATTTTTCTTACACATTTACATGGGAAATCCTCTATTCTGTGCATTATCACTTTATGTTTCATAGTACTCAAATTAACACAAACGCAAAACCAAGGAATCTTTCCCTAGTTTTCAAATATAACTGGCAATATTTGGCTAGACATGGTGTCCTCCAGAATGCTTAATTTTTGTAATTGCATTATTTTTCATAATCTTTTAATAAAGTATTACTATGGAGAGCACTTTAAGGGATATTAAATGCTATTGCATTATCAGGCTGATGATTCTATGAAATAAATTTCTAACCCTCAAAATTACACTGGTTGATGTACTGAGAATACAGAATATAGAACTTCTCAAGTGTGATCTGACAATTTATTTATAAAGTTAAAATAAGTTAAAATAAGTTAAAATAAGCCAATTTTCCCAAATAATCTATTCTTGCACAATATTCAATCATAATAATTTTTTAAAAGACTAAAATTTAGCAGTCCTTAATCACACTGCAACATTCTTTTGGTTTAAATCAATGGCATTATTCACAGATCAGTTGATTTCTTAAAAATAAGAAACTATTCTTACATCTGTCGAGGAAATGAGAGAAAATGATGATGATTACCCAGCTTCAGGTAAGAAGAAATGACACAGAAAAGCAGACTGATAATTGCCTATTTTTGTGTTAAGGCACAAATTTTCTCACAAGACAGTATAATATCTTCTGTTTAAACAAGTTTTTCAATTGCTTTAAAAACACCTGGCTCTCCAGAAGGGATGCTCTTGAGCTCTAGCAGTGAAAAGGCCTAATTTGAAGACATATGGAATTAACGGGGAGGCTGTTTTTGAGAGCAGCACGCTCCAGGACGCAGGGTCACAAACAAGTGGAAAATCCCTCCTTTCTCAAGTGATCAAAATACATTCACCTTCTATTGTAGCACGCAAAACATTCTAGGTCATATCTACCAACACATACAAGTATTGTTGCATCAGTGGAAATAAATGGAAAGTCTGGCACAAACAGCTCTCTGATGACATTTGTGATTTGTCACTCATAGCTAAACAGTGCAACTAGCCATTTTCCCCAATTTCTTCCCACACATGTTTGTGAAAGAAAATAACACCCTTTGCTCAACAGGCAAGAAAATAAGTTATTGTTTATCAAAACTCATTTTGATGTATTAGTGACTTGTGAAAAGATGGAAGAATGAAATTTCTTTCTTTCCTTTCTGCTTTGGTTGATGCCCCCTCAGTCAATCTAGAACACCTTCGTATTTCACACACAATAACCCAACTAAAGTATGTTAAATTACCACAGCTTACCAAGGCATTTCAATTGCTTTTATGTCCCCAGAGTAAAAATCCTGACATAGTGAAATAAATGGATAAAGAGCCAACTTAACTATGTAGAGAACTCCACTGCAGCTTTTTTCCTGAGCTCTGAAATTATATACTATTTGAACATGGATGACCATATGTATAAAATACAATCTCTGCTGATTGCAAAGGTTCACAACATCTTAATGCTTATACTTCACAAAAGAAGTAAACAATTGAAGCCAAGAAAAAAATTAAATCAAAGCTTATTCTGTAAAAGCTTTCCAGAGATCATATGCTGTCTTTCTCACTTCAAATCACCAGATGCCTAAATTCTGCAAAAGTCAATCAAATCTCAGAGTTTCATGTGTGTAAATCAACATCAGGAAGACTGTCTTGCATTCACATAAGAAGAAATTACAACAACATTGCCGTCTCACAGTGCCTTAACATTTAGACTGTTATATCAGGATATTCTTCTTAAAGAACTTTAAATTTCTGATTTTGTATTGAAATCAGATCACAAAATAAATGAAAAATTTTATACATGCAAGATTGTTCCAAATATTTTTGTTTGTAACAGAGTAAGTCACCCAAAAATAACCCTAACGCTGAAATTAATTAGTGAAACAATCTGCAAAATATTTCTTCTGGAGTGAGAATTCAAATTGGCAACATCCCTGAGAAATGTATTTTAAACTGTACTGTTTTTGATAGCTGGTGACAGTTTCATATTCAAAGCTGTTGTAGCCACACAGTTCCAACAATACTGACTTTAGCAAGCTCTTCAATCACCCTCGAATATAGTTCCTCCCTAATGTAAGATTGGGAGATGCATTCTTCATAGTTACAGAAGAAACTGACAGTGGCTGGTCAAAAATAACCTAGCAAAATATTTTTTGTGATGAAAAATGACAATTCAAGGAAAGAAAAGTATCTCACAGGTACACATTACTTAAAACAAGTGATAAAACAAATACATATCCACGTGGACTCAAATTCAAAACTCTTCAATCCTACAATGAGTAAATAAAATGATAAAATATAAAAGTTATGCTTTTATTGAAACAAGCACTTTCAATCAAAAAAAGGTGGTAGGTTGCATAACTTGAAGGTATATCTCTTGCTATATACAGATTTAAAAAGTTATATTTTCAGATATATCAATACTATCAGAGTGAAGTTAGGTTCAGGTTATAAATATTTTAATTATATCTCACTTTGTGAAATTTGGGCCAAGAAGTATAAAAACATCTTTGTGCTGATGCAACACAGCAGACTTCTAAACATCCATTTCAGATGAGTAAGTTTCCACTGAACATTCTTTATCAAACCTAGCTGGCATTCAGCTAACAGACAGATTCCTTTGCTTTGGCTATATAATGCCAAAGAGATTTCCCCCTCTTTGTCTTCATTTTGACTTCTGTAATATCAGACCATATTTTTTTTTTGTTAGACCAGCAAACTCTACATGCTGTGTCTTGTCATGCTGATGCTGCTGTGTTATCACTCTCATTAAACAACCAATTCCAGGAACAGCCTGTAGTTGGCAAATACTATCAGCTTCACACCCTCACTGATTAGCCAGGCTGAATTCCTAACACAGGAGTAATGATTTACTTATTCTCCTTCATACATCAGCCTTGGAATAGAATGTGTTCTTTCTAAAAAGAGGTTAATAATGTACTTCTGCAGTGGCCCTGTGATAACACTACAATTACAGCACTAGATTTGCTTTGTTAGTCTCATCTATGGTGCTTCTATTCTCCTGCCCTCTGCCTGCTGTTGATCAACACCAGACAGCCCAGACTAAATCACCAGGGCTGCTGATGTGCTTTGTGCTCAGGAGATACATGTGGTTTTATGGGGGGTTTTGGAAGTGGTTTGCAGGGGATTTGTTGGGTTTTGCTGTTCTGTTGTGGGGCTTTTTTCCCATGAACTGTCTTGAGGAAGTCTAAGAAGGTGCTGCTTGAGGTTAGGAGGAAGAGATCATGATTCGAAATTGACCTAGCTAGAAAGCTGAATACCCCACATGGGATGCTAATGATGAAGTCACACTGCGAGCTCAGAGTCAGCAAAAGCTGACTTTTCTCCCATTTAAGCAGCTTTGCTGTGAGAAGTTCTCAGCTTTGTTTAAATGCAGCTAATTTTTGGTATTCTGTAATCTATTTCTGACTTAGCCATTAATTCCTTTCCCTTTCTTATAAAAACAGATGAAAAACTCCTTGATGGGATGACTTTCATTAGTCTTCATTTGACAGTGGGAATAAAAAGTTTTTACTCTGGCCTGTAGCATTAGGGGTTCCCTAATGCCTCCAGAGAATCTGGTTTCATCTCTTTGGTTACTGAATTTTCCAGGTGATCTGAAGCCAATTTCCAAGCATCTTCTCTCTCATCATACTTTCTGGTAATCAACAACAATCTGCTATCTGTGTCATCTAGCAAAAACATCTCTAATCTGGAAAGGGAGCTTGCTTTTCTAACACAGTTCGGTCATCATACTTGTCTCTAGCCTGCTTTGATTCTTGTTCTCCTTCATACATATCACTCAAAATCAATGAAAGCACTTAAACCTAACAAAATAAGACTAAGAACTAAGTAAGAGTCCAAGTCTATTTACTGTAATCTCCTGACATTTGATTTTAACATTGACTTTTTTTCTTAACATTCTTAACATTTCTTTTTTTCCTTCTCCTCAGTAAATTCTGGCTTTCGTCATAAACTTTGGCTAGTGATTTCAGGAAACATCATGTTCTTATTTTCAGTAGTATAAATTTAAAATAATTCTTACTGCAGTAACCCAACTTATTCCAAACGTGCAGTAATATAATAAATATTATATAAAATAAATATTAAAAAAAAAATAAATAAATACTGGATTTACAGCTGCTTCCACAAAATGACAGTTTACTGGCTTCAAACTTGATGCTTTTTCATTTCTTCACACAAACGCCAAAATGAACAGCTTTTTTTCATAGGTTTCATTTTTATTTTCCTTAGCCTTTCTTAATGTTAAGTGCTCCAATAAATATACATATATTTGAGAACTCTGACATTTTACAGGTTTCTGCTACTTCTTTCTAATTCCAGCCATGGAACATGAAAAGTCCTTTAATTGGATGGATCAGAAACTAAAACACACAAGATCTATTGCATCTCTAGCCAGAGTTTCTGTTTTGATTTACTCTAAATAGGTCTCATCTGTCTCCAAAACAATACAAACTTCTAAAAGAAAGGTGGGTATGTGTACTAGAATTTAAAAAACAAACAAAAAATCCATACAAACAACAAAAACAAGCAAACAAATAAAGTGAGGAAATTATCAAAATTCTCAAAAGCATCTGCTTCTGGCAACCAAGATAGGAATTTTTAAGAGAAATAAAATTATGGGATGAAAAATATCTTTCAAATACTTCACATTCAGCACCCACCATCATACCTGCATGTCTTACTTCTCATACCCACTTCTTCTTAACTTTGCCAAACACAACTGAGACACAACATTATCCACAGTGTTGTGTCCCTTTAGTGGATTCAGGCTGCCTCAAAGCTGTAATGCTTTTTTATAATGGAACAGATTGTGATGTGGTCTTACATTATTACAGAAAACTAGTCTGGATGTCTCATGTTTATATTCTTAGTAGAATCTCATTTAATTACTGAGATGTTTGTAATAAGGTATATGAAAGCAAACAGTAGAAATGAAGTTTGCTTCATCCTTCCTCTTGGGGTGCAAAGAGAGACTTATTCATTTACAAATGAAGAAAAAAAATTAAGAGAACAGATTATTATAGTAACTATATTGAGGGTAAATATTTTTTGTGTTTCAAATTTTTATAATCTGCAGTGTAACTTAGGGTCAGTAATATTCGTTTTCATCAGGTATGAGTGTTTGTTTTATTCTGTTTTGCATGGAAGAAGAGTAGGTTCTATAAAGGAAAGAGCAGATATTGGCTTTAAAAGAAATTGAAGTAAAAAATGATTAAATACAACAGAAGCTTCATCATCATACAGCTAGGAGTTGTTCCTTTCAATCTTGAATGATTCAAGGCTATATTTAATTTGTTTTCCTAATCTTGCAGCATAATTCCTCCTTTTCTGGAACCTATGCAACATCAAGTGTAAACAGATACACTACTAAAATGTAGTTTCTGACGCACATGTACAACCACATAACAAATCTAAACTTGGCTTGATCATCTTTTCTTGCCATGTCTTTGCGTATCTTCCTAAAGCAGCCTCAGTAATTACTGACATCACGTGGAACAATTATGGACATTGAATCAAAACAAAAGGCAGCAGATTGCAATAATTTTAGATGGTAATGAATCTAACATTAGATTATCAGAACCCTAATGAGAACCAAGGTGGTTTGAAATGGCATGCTCGAATCAGAATTTAATTTTGTATTCCTTTTGTAAAGATGAGTAATTTCAACTTCCTGAATGTGTTATAATCTCTAAATGATATGGTGTAATGGCTCTTGCATCACAAACAATGTATCAGACAGGACATACATACTTAATTTATGCTGCATGAATTCTTGTAACATGTACACAGGTGAAAAACAGGTAGTTAAAATATATATACATATACAGAAATCTGCCAAAATATAAAGGAGTTGCCAAGAACATAAATCAGTGGCCCCTTTAGCTATTTTGTGTATCAGAACCTATAAGAACAAAATTATCTTTTCCCCTCTTTTATTGTTTGAACATATTCAAGATTTCTAAGCACAGTCTAAGCATGGTCCTTGCTGATTTGGAAAAACTGCAGCAGAAATAAATATGTCAAAGGCCATATAAAAATCCATGCCAAAGAAGTCTTGGCTCTAAAACATAACAACTGAGATCATCTGAGAGCTCCCAGATTACCAAAGCAAGCACTCAAAACTATTTTTCCAGAGTTAAACAATATAAGGCTCCTTCTAAGATTTTGTATTAAGGCTCTCCCATCTGTCTGGAAAAGACCCTCTCCTTCCGTGTTTTCTTATAACTGTATTAGAGAGCATTTATTATCTCAACTATAACTTCTCCAAGCTAAAATCTTGTTCCTAATGAAGCTATGAGCATGTGAATTTTGTCAGATTTTGCTGTTATCTTCATATTCTTCTCTTTCATTAACTGTGAGTTGACGAAGATTCAAATTAGGTGTTTTCTGATATTCTATCCATTTATAGCACCTTTATACCACTATTTATCTATTATATTTATATTTCTGATATTCTATCTATTTACAGCACCTTGTGGGTGCTATAAATAATAAGCAGCACCTTGTGAACTTCCAACTTTAGGATCCAGCCTTTCAAACAGTTCCAATTCTGTCAGCAGTCACAACTTCTAGGACAGTTAAACAGCAAAAAATGAGCAATGGATAGTGATACATTTCACTTTGGTGCTATTTTCAAATCTCAGGATAAAAGATTAAAAGCCCCAGCCAAACAAAAACTCCTTTTTTCCCCCAAGATTCTGTACACTGCATATCAGTTAGAGCCTTTGATATATTCCATCTGTTTCCATACTGAAAAAGAAATCAATACTGGGGAAGTCTTACTGATAGCACCAATTATATAGTACATTGCCTCACTAACAAGCAGCGTGAATCCAACTGGGATAAATCCTTCTCTCATTTATACTGATCTCCACAAAAATAAGCCCATTGAGTCAATGCAGTTAGACCAGATTTACAGCACTGTGATCGAAAGCAGAACTCTTCGCTGTCTTGGATGAGTGAAAGAGGATTTGGCAAGAGAAAAGAAACAATCATGAAGCAAATTCCAACTCTCTTCTTACTGAAGAAGTCTCCCTGACTTCAGTAGAAATAGGATCAAGCCAGCATTCAAACTTGATCAAACTGCTCTTTTTCTTTTTTTAATCTAGCAATTATTGTCATGTTGTTGAGAAATAATCAGCTATTAAAAGATTCTAAATGTTCAAAGGGTAATTATAAAATATAATCTCTGGAGCCATAGAAAGGAACTAGTAAATTTATTTAAACTAAGTCTCTTTTAAAAAGGACTAATGAAGAATAAGAACTGCAAAAAGAACAAAAAAACCCTTTCTGTTAGATGCTAATATTGTTGATTTTTTTTTTCTTGGCTGAACTCTGCAGGTACATTTGTACTTGGCAGATATAATAAAGCAAAAATAATAAATTATATCATTACTGTTAGCCAACCATATCTAATTTCATATTAGTTGTCATCCAGCAGCAAGTGTGTGCCCCTTAAATTAATGAAATGAAGTTAATTTGGCACACCCTGTAGCATGCCTTTTTCTGCTAGGACAATACTGAAGCCCTCTATTCCATTAGTCAAGAGGTTTAAAAATCCAGACACTGTGGCACTTGTAGTTTAAACTGAATAGCCAAATTAGGGCGCTAAAATGCACGACAACATGGAGAATGTCTTTCAGTAGTCTGCCATTTACAGACCAGACTACATGAAGGGACACACATTAAAGTGTATATTCTGATTTTATTGTGACATCCCTAAGTAGTTTTGTTGTTACTGACTTACAGAACTGAACCAGGAGGCTGCTTTACAGCAACATACATTTTGCCTCCTTTCTTCAAAATGTGCAGCTTGCCAAGTGAGCTACACAAAGTCATTATCTCTGTTATCTCAATTATTATTGCTGGTTAGCCAGAGAGAACCAAGAGCCAGCTCAAAAAAAAAAAAAAAAAAAAAAAAACAATTTAGACAACACAAACAGCACTGCAGCAGCCTTTCTGCAGAAGTCCCGCACTGTACAGGACCTCACACAGCAGTCTGGGACACGCAGGTTCCCTGGGCATCTCCCTGCTGACCCTAAACATGCCATAGGGGCCTGTACCCATGCCCAGAGGTGCCCCAGCAGGGTCTGCAGCAGCCAGCCTCCTGCTTGATTCTCTTTTCAGATCAGGCCTGTGATTTTAGTCCTCTTCAGCAGCTAAGGGCAGGTCAGGGCTGGCAGAGCCCACTTTGCCAGCTCCTGGCATGTGCTGCCAGCCCACTCCCATGAGAGACTTGCTGGCACAGCTCCCGTGGGAGCTGAGGAAACCGGCAGTGGGCATAGGACATGGGACAAGGGAGGGAGATTGGGACACTGCATGGGTTAGACAATGATAATCTCTCTTTGGATTCACTAATGAGCTAGCTACCATGATCCTGGGTGTGAGGTAGATAAAACAAACTAAATAAATGTGTCCCTTCCTAGCTGACACATCTAATTCTTCATATGAGTCAGTCTGTACTGACTCTCAAGCATGTCACTATTTTTCTCCTTTTGAGTCCCACCTAATTTTAAAATTTATTTCCTCAGAGCTAATCAGGACAATTCATCCAACCGGACTGCTAAAAAGGAAAATTAAAAACCTTGGGTAACAGTGCTTTTATGGTACATTTAACAAATGTATTTCAGTTTTCTCCTGTAAAAGAAATCTGATATTTCTACAGAAAACAATAACCTCTGCTACTCATACCATGCCTAGATGGCTTTGTAATGGTATTATTGCAAAAATAAATTTTTTTAAATGTCACCATCATTAGGATTTGCTGTGAAAGTGAAGTATGCTGCAAATAAGTGTCTCATTCTAGTTGCTCTTTACAGAAAATGAAACATGCCAGGCGGACAGTTTCCAAACATGCTGCAGTATTTGATTCTGTCATTAATAACTAAGATTGACTAGGGATTTAAGCTTATCATTTGCTACTCATAACAAAAATTGTATTATGTTTTCTGCAGGAAATAATTTAAACATGTTCTAATCTATCCACTTAGGGAAAGAGTCAATACACCTCCTTTTTGTACCAAATATATCTTTTGAGAGGAAATAACATTATCTATGGTCAAATCCTTGAGTTTTGGTGGCAATTTGTGGCAATTCATCTCTTTTCAGAGAACCATTTCAAGCATATTCCAACTTTCAAGAATGCAGTTAAATATAACAGGTCTACTGATGGGTAGCAGTACTTAACTAAATCAATACTAGACTGAGGGAAAGCCAACTGAAGCAAATGAATGGATGTTCTACTCTTAGAAAACACATTTTAAAGATCCAGCATGTCTTAAAATCTTCTAAAAGGCTCAGTGTCTTATCATAGAATCATAGAATCATTAAGTTTGGAATAGACCTCCAAGATCATGAAGTATGTTTGTTGAATTATGAAACAAATGTCTTAGAAAGGGAAGATATGGACTCTAATTTTACCAGAATGTTATCATATCAAAATAAAGATTTGTAAGGGAATAAATCCTTTTCTTAAAACACTAAGCTGATAACCATCAAAAAAAACTAACAAAAGATGTAGATGAGATTCAGAATCTTGCACTAGAACTGTGCTGCTGTGCAGAAGTAAGACTTTGTAAACTTCCAACTTAGTAAGGGTGAAACAAACCAGTGGAGAATTTCCCTTAAAAAAAAAAAAAAAAAAAAACAAACAAACCAAAACAACACAAAAGAAAAGCAGCTACTGTCCACTAAAAGCAAATGAACAAGGAGTAAGTAAGAAGGACACTTCAATAGTCATGAATATGACAAATCCCTGCTAACTACTCATTCAAATGCACGGTGAACCATCATCATCACGAGGTGTTATTTTATGATACAGTCATGTGTCTTACCATTTCACAGTGGAGCATCACTGCTTTCAGCATTGCTAATTGTATGAATTTGAGAGTTACATACAAATAACAATTTATACATCTAATAAGCACAGTACAACAAAGCATGAAATGTGGGAATTAAATTCACTGGCCGACACATTTGCATTAATAGCATTTGACATGTTCTGTGGTATTGCTCTTGGCATCCTACTGCTGCTCCAAAAGAGCACAGGTCTCCCACACTTTCACCAGCCCTATGAGACCTTCTTATGTGCTGTAGGGCATCTCAGTCAGACCAAATTAATTTGGTGTAGACAACTGAACTGAGCCCCAGGTACCTGTTTTCCTGTACACTGCCTGGGGAGATGTGTGTGCCTGAAGAAGGTAACTGAAAAGCCTGTATGTTCAGCAGACAGACAGACTGTCAAGAACAGTGACAGAATAGTGGTAAGAGATTTAAGATTTTTTCATATTTGCAGATACTCCAACAAGGTGTTTTCAGGATTCAAAACTATCTACTCAAAGGTTTCTTTAAAGATCAGGGCTCATTTGAACTAACTTGCTGCAACTTTCAAATTGACCTTGGAGGCTGCACAGAAAAGAATGAAAGGTTCATATAGCTCATAGGCCAGTAATTATCACTGAAATACTTAATTGTTTCAACAAAGTAGGAGATTCAGATGATATTCATCTATTATGGTGTTTTAATTTGGATCGAGATCTCACTTCAGAAGCAAAACGTGGCAGAGCAGGCTTAGAGAGCAGACTGTTCTCTAGGAGTTTCCCTTCTGAGCTCCACGTTCAAAAGGGCAGTCAGCCCACAGGACCAGACTAGAGCCCATCCACAGTCAAACCCATAGAAGTCCAAATCATGTCAGTGCTGAGTACTCAATAGTTGCTGTTTTGCCCTCCAGGTCTGTTCCTAGTGCTCCACAATGCTTGCTAGTGTAGATACAGTCAGGTCTCATGACTGTCTGATTCTAATCCAATGCTTATATAAAGAAAAATTCTTAAATAACTTTGGGAGCTAATTTCATGTAGGCTAATCTGTCTAACATGCCCTTTCTGACATGCAGTTTAGGCCTCTTGCGTTATGCCAGCTTAAATTCATGCCAAGTTGCTAGCATATGTATCCAAAGCTAAACTTGGAAACCAGCTATGAAATTGTCATGACCCCAATTCCTCCTTGCCTAGAAACTCAAGCAGTCATCTTGTTCAAATAGTAAATGAATGCAGCACACTCCTGACAGACTGAATGTCACTTTAACCAGGTTTGAATGTCCATGTAGCAGAGATATGCCACAGTGGGGAATCAGGCCCTGCATCATTTCTGTCTCTCAAATAATCACACTGCCAGTTGCCATTAGCAGGTGCTGCTTATCTATCACAAATATGTAACTGCTTCAGAAAACAATCCATTTTTGTGATCACAGATTTTTATTTGTTTTACAACATAAGACTACAGGTAGGATTTTCAAAACTATCTAAAGTGTTTTGCAGTCGTATTAAATATCAGTTTGGTCTTTGTTCTAAACAGCTACTGAAAATGCTGTTGCATTGCCATTGCACGTAAGGTTTGGTCCTTACCTCAAGTATGAATTTGTCACACCATGTTCTATTGTTGCAAACAATAAACTGAGTTGGTATTATGTCCTCAGAGCCAGCTAGCTCTGCAATTCCTGAATTACAATAAAGTCCTTTATAAAACTAGTATTCAATATTTAATGTGCCAGCCCTTTGGCAAGGCATTAAGTTGAGACACAGCACAGTAATTTTTCCAGCCCACATACAGGTATATTTTTCTGTAATCATAATCTATCTAAGTTTTTAAAAAATTATTTATGGAACAGAAGTTATAGTACATCATCAGTCTTGTATGCTTTTTTTTTTGCTTGGTTATGAAGTCTCAGACTTAAACCAAGACAGTGTCACCATGCATTTCACTAAAGCAGAGTGGATATAATACGCTCATGGCATTTTGTGTGCACTTTTCCATCCCTTTCATTAGTTTGCTTCACAGGTCATCTCTTCCCTGTGGGAGACAATCCCATCACACAGTTAATTTTCCTAAATGTATGAACTGCCATTTTTGAAGCAGTTAGGTTTTTGAGCGCATGCTGCATGTCAGTTCCACCTGCTGCAGCCCTACAGGAGACCCAGGCAAGCTTAGACATGATAAGGCTTCGTGCCACCATCACACCAACAACAAGGTATGTCCAGATGGCAGGCAGCTTTCCAAATCAGGTGAGTTTCTTTATTCTCTCACGCTTCTATTTGTGGAAGAAGCAACAAATTCAGAGGTCTACCACACCAGCAGGCAGTGTAAAACATATAAAATTCTTTGCTAAAGAGAGTAAGGACATAATTTTCTTCACACATAGGATGCTAAGAAGCTCTGATTATAGAAGAATAGTCTGAGAAAGATGTGAGAACAGCTCATACTGGAAAAAAATGAGTGTAATCACCAAATAGTCACAGCCACCAGCCTGGGAAGGTACTGAGTAAGGGGGTCTGTAAGCCCTTAAGATACCAATGTTCAGCTGAGTTCAAGAAGACACTGCATTTGCTAGCAGCTCAGTCAGCTAAAAAGCTTCATGCTTGACCATGTGAACTGCAGGTGAATAGAACATTTGCTCAGTCCTAACCAGTTCGTTCATTATGAAATTACTGAAACAGAACTACTTCACACCAGGATACGCATATGAGGATGTAAATAGAATGATTTTTCCAAAGTAGAATGGAATCTTATTGAAAGGAACACACAGCAAAAGGTGAGAGCATGTACAAGACATAGAAAGCTTTGGCAAAGCTTTCACAGGAAGATAGAAAGGAAATACATCTGTTGGATAGGATGGTATCCTGTCATTTCAGAAGCAGGGTAAGGGAAGGAATGGAGAACACAGTGATCAGTTTTTCAGAGGAGGTCCATTAAGATGATGATATTTAAAGGAATTGCATTTGGTTTTTCCTTAATGATCTAAAAAGCCCACCAAAAAAACCCCCCACAGTGATATTGGGATGGCAAAACTTAAGAGTTAACATCTATAAAGTCAGCAGCCAGAAGGGCTGGAGGGGATCTGTAACACAGACATTTAAGGTACTAAGCCTGTAAGTTTAATGATCCTCTGTCATAATGAATGAGAAAGGCAATATTCAATGAAAGAAGAAAGAGAATTAAAAGCAGGATAGGGAATATTCTTTTTAATTAACACTGAAAAATAACCTTGTTCAACTATTGGAAAGATTCATCCAAGCAAAGGATTTAGTAATCACTAGAAAACATTTAGTCCTTTGTATGGATAATAAAACATTCCAAGTTAATCCATTAAAGTTGCCTTCACACCTCACACTAGACAGAAAGTCAGAAAAAATTCCCCACCAAATAAGTTAGTGTGCATTTCACCTTTTAACTGCCTCCAGTTACATTCTGCCAGTCACTGAGAGAGACAACATCCTGGATTAAATCAGCCAGTCATATGGTACAGACAAATGATTCAGAAATACACATCTTGCTGGTATTCAGACTGTTATATTCTCCTGAAAAATGGTAATACAAGATGAAAATACAAATGCCTGGTAATCTTTATGTCTCAGTAACTCGGATATCTTCAGGCATCTTCCTGGTAGAAGAGATTTAAGGCAACTTTGGCGTTAACCTCATTAGAAGGGGAGGAATCCCAGGAATATCAGAGTGGTTCAGGACTGTCAGGAATCTAGATCTCGCAACTACAGAGACTTGTGTGATAGCTGCATAATTCAAAGGCACCCCATAACATTGCTTAGCATCAGACAACAGACTTACTGCCCCTGGGTCTTGGGTATTTCCTAAAATCCACAGTGCCACAGGAAAGGAGCAATAGAAATGGAATCATCACCTTTGGCCTCAATATTTTTGCCTTCTTTTCTCTTCAGTATCATCTTCTAACCCATCTTTCCCATCCCAGACAGACACTTTAAGCTAAGCTCAGAAGCACCGATGAAACTACCACTGGCTCAGGTATGGGGGTCACTGAATATTATCAGCCAATCAAGGCATTTTTCAGTGAATACATCAAATATACATAACATATGCATACATATGGTGGTTTGGTGTTGCTGGGGGTTTTTTGGGCGAAGATTTTAAGTATAAATGTTCAGAGGTAATCAAGCTGCCAACACACAATGACTTGTGTCCTTTCACTGTGGGGAAACTGGTTTTTACGTCATAAACGTAACTTAAGCAAATGCCAAAGGCCATCATCTATTTTGTTAATTACACCTGTAAAGCACTGTTGAATGTCATAAGCTAAAACCAACTAATCATTTCAAATGCATTACCCTTCACATGCTGAGAAAGTTAAAAAGCAGTGACTAAAAGCTGCTCTGTCTGCATCATAAGCAATATTAAAAGCCTCTTTCACTACTAAAGGTGACAAACATTTCCCATTAACAGATCTCATTTTCCATTGCTCATAAATTTGTCATATTTGAACCATTCAGGCTGAAATTTTCCATTTCCAGTATCCTCCTCGGGTTGTTATGACATTAGAGAACTTGCACCAAAATGGTTTGGGTCATTAAAAAAATCCCCACCAAACAAACAGACAGTTCTCATGGTTAAAGCAAATCAATCCTAATATAGCAGGAAATAACAGCCCTTACGTTGGTGATTTCCAGTACTTTTGTGCGTAAGAGCACGAATTTGAAATTTACCATCTGTATCAGGCATGTGGTTATGCCATTCTGTCAACTCATCCAAAGTAACAGATGCAGAGACCCTTTAAAAACGTGTTCACCAGACAGCTGGTAGCACATTTCATCAGATGTATGGCCTGTGTTACTATTGTCTGAATAGACTCAATTCCAGAGCCCAGATACTACATGCACTGATGGGTGAAAACACAGGAACTGAGGGTGAAGACATGGCTTAGTATGTACCACAATCACCCACCTTTCTGGAGCATAAAAAAAAGAAAAAGGTAAAATGCAAACAGAACCTGTTTTATCAAAAGGTAGGTAAGATAAAATAGATAAGATAGATATATAGCTCTAGCAAGAGAGAGAGAAAGCTGGATCTATAGATAGATAAGATAAAATCTACCTTTTCCCAAGGATGTATTTTCAGGCATATTTCTCACTTTTTGGGAGCCAAGTTATCTTGTATTTGCTCAAATGCAAGCTACTGAGTTACCTTTCTTACAATATAGAAATACTATTCATATTTTTGGTAGCTAACAATGCAAAGCTCTAGGTTTTAAATTTCTACCATATCACCAAAAAAAAAAATAAAATAAAAAAAGGTTTCCAGACCTGAGCAATTTATTGACAACCTTTATAAGCAAAAACCACACGAGATTTTCTAACAATATAAAGTAAAAAATTAAGAACTGTTAAAAATATTACTGAAGATGCAGTAAGGACCTATGTGACTTTCAATTTTTTTACTCCAGTTTTCAAAGAAGTTAGGTTAATGGACTGGATTTACAGCAAAGATCCTGCTGAAAATGCCAAATCAATGACAACCTTTCAGAATTTTGAAAACTCTCCTGTATTTCTGGAGAAGATTTTCCCTATGCTCACTTCTGAATCATAGAAATAAAAAAATATCAGCCTCCCATTGACTGAAAAAGTGTCAATTATACAGTGAGATAGACATTTTTTCCAACTGATCTTTGAAAGCCAATAGCAACACAAGACTCCAGAAGCAGTATAAAAGCAGAGCCTCTTCCAGCTGGACCACAACTTAAACACTCATCTTTATAATGCATAATCTGAACATTACTTTTAAGATTCTTTTCCATATTTCGGCTACTGTATTGAGGTTCAACAAACACACAAAACCCAAAAAAACCCAAACCTGGAAAAATTCCTCGCAGTTGCAAGTCAAGGTGGCATTTTCACTGAAATGTTAACTGCACTACATGTAAATTATTCCAAAGCTGTTATGCAGGACTCAGTAGGAATAATGATTTACATGTGCAATGCTATTAGTACCATAGTATATCTTCACTATAAATCATCAATAAAAGAGAGATTAATAAAGAAGATCTTGCCAGAATATTTTGCTTTATAAAGAACAAAGTAAAAGAAAATGGAAAATCTCAAATTGGGGTAAATACAGCAAAGGTAAACTTTCCCATGTGAAAAACCAAAGTAGCCTGTAATAATTCCCAGGGCTATGGCATATTTGTATTTAACAAGCTATAGGTAGACAAAACTGGCATGTTGTTATCTTGCTGGAGGAATATTCATAAAATGCATACAGAGTCACAGAAACACTAGATTTGGAACCAAGCCGGGAATAGGAATGGCTACAGTAAAAGTTTACCATGCAGAAAGCAGCTATAATCTCCTCTAACCTATGCTACAGAATATGCTTTACTTCACCATAATTCTAAGGTATCACACTCAGCAAAAGCTGTCCAAACTACTTTACATTTCCCAAGGAGTGTGTAGGTGAACTGTTAGGCTGGCATAGTGCACGCCCTACCAATAATACTGGTGCCCTTACAGAAACATTTTTCTGAAGCTGATTCTTGACATCACGTAGCTGCTCCGTGTACCTTTTTACTGTGGTCTCTAACATAACTCTGCATGAGTGCAATACTCAGAAACACGAAGCCATTTACTCAAATTGTAATAAAGCCTTTGAAGCACTTTAAAAGTCAAGAGCATGGCCATCTTCTGGAGGGTGCCCTTTAGCATTAGAGATGTCAGGCGTTGCAGGCAGAGAGCAATTATGGAAGTAAGTTCTACGGAGGTGAAGAAATATGGGCAAAGTCACAGAGAGTGAACAAGAACTGAAAGTTCATGCATACTGCTATTTAATTAAGAACCTCTATGAATAAAAAATGTTACTGAAAATGTTCTGTAGAAAAAAAAATATACCAAAAAAGTTAATTTAGCTTTGTTATAAAAGCAGTGTGGATGGGATGTCATGATGCCACCTTTTCTTCTGAAGGCAAAGATGACAGAGGGCAATGCAAGGCACACCGAGAGGTATTTAGCCATGTCACCATAGGAACCGTTTTGCAGAAGCGTGTAGGAGCAAAGGAGCTTGAGTGATGGAAGCATTTAGTGATGGGGAAAAAACCCAACCAACCAGTAAAAAAACCCTGAAATGTAGAATCAGCTGCAATGTACTGTGGCTGGAAGACAGCTGAATCTGTGTGGTGCCTGAGTAAATCAATATTAGAATAGAAGCCTGGTTCAATTCAATGCAAAGACACCACAGATGTGGAGTGAAATACGCAGTAATCACAGAAGGGGATTTTAAAGCAATCCAGAGAACTATATACAATAACAAAAAATACATATCTTCCACACATGGCAGTGGAAGCAAGCTGTGTTTCCTTGGAAACATCAAAACAAAAGTTACGTGACTTTCAGTCAGCAATACTCCCTGAGACAGAATTAGGACCTACATTAAAAGTTTGATCTTAGTATTATGTACATTTTATGTAAACCAGAGTAATTGCTCTGAAATGAGTCGAATAATTCTGATATAAAATCAGGAACTTGTTTTTAAATATGGAGTTAGTTTTATTCACAAAGATTTGTTTTCATTATTATTTGGTTTTGAAAATGGGTCTACTCTCATCCTTAAATTTTGTCGATGAAACATAAATTCAACCTGGGATTTTCGGCACATATTTACAGCACATCAAATCAAACATTTTTGGTTCTGAGCCACCCTGAATGTCATAGATTTAAAATGTCAGGGCAAAATGTTTAAGCTAATTCCTATTGAAAAAACACAGCAGGTAGCAGCCAGAGAAACAACATAATCCGTCAGACACTTAAAGCAAAGCACCCAGAAATGCAAACTCATGCAGTGAGCATCAGCTCTCCATACATGTCACCTCAAACCTCTGAGCTTGCAGCAGGCTTACTGGGTTGGGATAGAAGAACATTATAAGCTAAGCTATGGTTAAACCAGAGGGGAGAAAGAACAGGACCATTCCCACTGGTCTCATATGTCACCTGACAGTCTTTTACCTTAATGAAATCTTCCTCTGCCTAGGGCATGGTCATCTGTATTGTGTATCTTGTAAGAAGCCATCAGGACCTAGATTACTGTGCCTTAGGAGTACCTTCAACACTCTGCACAACAATAAACACACACTAGATAACAACAAATACATTTAAACAGAAAGAGAACGACTCCAACCATCAGGGCAGTAATATATTGGGACATTCTTACAAGTAGGAGAACTGGTGAAAAAATAAAATCTGAGCAATTTAAAATGGCACTTGCTCATTTAATGAAAAATTTAGCTGCAGTCACAGGAAATTGGAGCCTTTAGGGTCCCAAAAATATGCAGTTAGTGGGATTATAATGAAAAACAGTCAACACAGTAAAAATTTTGTTTAGTAAAGTCAGAAGAACCGAAAAAACACAAAGAATTGTTACAGAGGATGAAATGGAAAATGAAAGTAACTAGAATGTTGAAAAAGGAGTAAATTACAGGTTGGTGTAATAGGAAAAGTACATGGAGGTACCAAAATAGTTGAGCATAACTAAAACAATGAAGAAAGGAGCTGGACATAGCTACAGTCTTTTAGATAGGTTACTTACTCGCCTAATAGCTCTGATCAATTATTTTATTCTTTCCAAATTATGTCCTTGTTAATTACAAATGTGACCAATGCTTATTTTACTAGGCAGAGCAATCTGAAACATAGCTCATGTCTCTAATGTGTCCAATCAGTCTCTACTTTGCTACAGAGTGACTCTAAACTACAACTCTAGATTTGAAAAGTATCATTAGTTACCAACTTTTTAAAAAGCTGGTTGGGTTTTTGTTTTTTTTTTTTTTCTTAAATAGAGAAATATAGTGACACTACCAATCATTAAATACAATTAAGTCATAAAGATTTCCATAGAAAGGTTGCTGAGTGTTTTACCTCCTAGAAAGAAGAGAGGGAAAACAGTACATCAACTGATATTATTAAAAGCAAGGCAGAACTCTAAAAATGTGAAGGGATAAGGAGGAAAACTGAGACTTTTTAAAATATTTGCCAAGCTGTATAGCCCCTGAGATGAGGGTATGAGGGAGTCATAACTAGTCTTACGAAAAATATTCAAATGCAGGTGCATGTATGGTAAAATGAAATCAGAATAGGTGCATTCAGCAGAGCAGTACCACCCTCATGGTCCTCCCAGTGAGAGCCACCTCATTCACCTCACACCCCAGAGTGCTGCTTCCTGACCCAGCAGCCAAGAACAGCTTGTGTACCTATTATTTATAAATTTTGGGGTGTGCCTATTATTCATAGACTTTGGAATGTTGACTTAAATTCTGAACAAAATCTGTGAATTATACATTCCCTGATTCTGGTAGAGATGTGGTTTCATCTGTTAAGTTTATTTTTTAACATTTTAGGGTGCCTAGGAAACTACTTAATTAGACTGGTAATTTGTTGTGCTCTACAACAGATAAAAAAGATGATCCTGCCTCAAACAGTGTATAGTCTCAATTATTAAGTTTGAGGTTTTTTCTCTGTCACATATGAAGGTCAAACTTTTATCTTAAATTCCATTTCTTCCTTTATACTCTGTCTGACATGGATCGTGCTTCATGCAGTCATTAATTATCATTCATAAATATTCTTTATTTCATTAAAGCAAATCAAATTGAACAAAGAACTGAAGGACAGATTTTGGTTCCAGCACTTCATACTTACCCTGCTAATAGCTATAAGCAGAATTTTCATGTGTGCCTCTAAGACTCAAGTTCACTGTGAGAACAACACAGACCTGCCTGAGGAGGAGTACATGGGGGCAATATCCCAGCAGGCCTCCTTCCATAAATCCTGCAAGGAGCAAGATCTAGCCCACATCCTTTGCACCCTCAGTGTAAACTGAAATTTGAACCACCTCAATCCATAAACAAAAAGGTATTTCTGTTTCCTCATCTCCTTCATCCCCATCAAGAGATACGATATTCTAAGAAAATTGCAAGATCCAGACAATCTAAATGTGGGTTATGGCAATAGTTTTATACTGCAGAAATGGTAAATCTAAAATGCAGTATATCTAGACAGTGGATTGTGAGCTAAATTGTAAAAGGGGAAAAAAAAAAAAGATGCACACACGTGCCACTCCACATGTTTAGAGCCTCACAGTAGAGCAAGAACGCAGCATGGCAAACTGCTACACTGACCAGGACTTCAGGGGCCATTTCTGGTTCTAATGGCCTGCCCTTGCAGACAAACTTCCAAATGCAAAACACAGAGGCCATCTTTGCTTTGGTTTTAAAAAACAGTCAATATCGTTTTATAACAGGGTTATTGAGTTTTCTATTGCCTTTTCTCCTGAGAGATTCAGCTCTAACAAATGATTCCGAAGAGCTGCCACTGCTACCCTGACTGTTCAGAATGTTTTCTGCCCTTGCCATGCCTGCCTTTGGCTGAAGTGCTTTTTTGTGTGTTACTGCTTTACACTAGTGCTTCCTAGCATTCTGGCATTGTCTTACAAAAGCGTTTTTCCTGATACTCATTTACCATTAAATCTTACATATTTTTTAAAAAGAAATCTTACTGGGTTTAATATGATAACATTTTCTTATCTATTCTTAAGGGCTTTTAATTGGAAGAGCTTTCTGCTGACCCAGCAGATGGATTCAGCTCACGGTCTTTGTTGACTGGATCTGAGAACAAACTATAAGTGGTTTGGACTGTGAAAATGATATTGGGACTGCTGGTTTGGCCTTTTGTCAACACATAGCATGGCTTGTCATGCGATGTTGTAGTTAGCCAACAGTTTCATACCATAACAAAGAAAACATTTTGTTCTTATTGGATATTTGAAATGGCCAAACACATCAACTTTCTCAAAGCCCAGTATCGTATTTATTGCTGTAGCTTATCTCCTCTGGGAGTCCATTAATAAACAAATAATATTTGGACAGTCACATCATAACTGAAAAAAACCACAGAAAATGTCAAATGTTATAACTACACTCTAGTCATCAAGTTATATGAGAAAAATTTAGACCTTTTAAAATAATTTTTCTCTGTTCCTTTTTCCCTTCCTACTTACAGCATTGATGACTTTTTATAGTTAAAGAGACAGTGAAAATTTCTAAGTTACATAGCACAATGAGGCAGTTTGTGGTAGACCAGCCTCTTTATGGACACAAAGAATGGAAAAGAAAAATATTTCATATTAAACCACTCATCACACCTGCTGCCTTACAGAACAGGGAGCCTGGGTGCTGAGCTTAATGACTGAGCCCAAAAGGATAGGGCTTTTCTCCCTCCAATCCTTGTGCAGAAGGTGGCAGGGTTGCCAGATGTATAAAGAAGATTCAGGACTTTCTTTTTATACAAACAACATTCATTTATATCTCGGTTCAGATCTGAAGACAGAGTTGGAATAGCTCCACTCTATTTAGTACTGTGCAGTGTATAATATACACAGACTCTTACAGATTTACACAGAATTCTGTACAGACATTAAACACTTAATTTTACAAGAAAATTGCACACTAAGTGGACTACACATGATTCAAGAGATCTGTATTTTCAAGAACAGCAGAGAAGAAAAAATTTTAAAACTCTAATTAACAGCTATGTAGTAAAAGCATTAGGGGAATTTGCCAGCCAATAGCAGTAGCATCCCAAACCAGTGAAGCCAATTAAGTAACAAGGGCAATTTAAGAGCAATTCAAGGGCAATTCTACCCCTCCTGGGTGCTTCCTCCAGGGCCTACTGTCCTGAACAAAAATCTAAATTACTGAGAGGCAATATTATCTTTCATCTAAAGAAGACTTTTAATGCAGTGCGTATCAAATTGCTTTTCATGTCCTACATGAATAGCAAATAAATAAGATTTTATTTGGCAAGATGGATTCAGAGAAAGGAACTGTTTCATTTGACAGTGGTAGGCAAACTGTTCAAAAGAAAAATTTTGCAAATGCCTGACAGGACACAGGTGCACTACACACCGTTGCAATGTGAGCTCCTAAAGTCTGTGTTTACATTTCATTTCTCAGCCTTTTTCCCAATACAAGCATATGTAAATAATCATCTGTACTGTTTTCCATCTGCTGTCAGAGTGTCTATAGAAGGTGCACTGTGTTACAATGTACATGTTATGATCAACTAAAGAACACGGTTTAAACAAGGATTACATACATTATGCTTTTCTGAAAGCAAATATGGCTGCATGCTATATTTTAAATCAATTAAGATATAATTTTAAAATACTATATTATTAACAAATTCAGAAGTAAAAAAATTCTGAATTTTTAAATATCAACAGTGATATAGCCAAAATATATGCCAATAACTTTACTCATGTGTTCCTATTTACTTAGCAGAAATCTTTAAATAGAAAATGAAAACTCTTCAATGAGAAATTAAAAAAAAAAAAAAATCAAGCAAACTGGTACTCTTAAAAGTAAGTAAATTGGTGGATTATCGGCTGCATTACACTGCATAAGTAAAAAGATATTTCTTCACCTCCTCTTTTCAGACTCATGTGCAAAGCAGATAAGAAGGGCTGCCATAGAATGCCTCTTTCTCTCCTAAACAAAATGCAAGGTAACAGAAAATCAGACTTTCTGAATTACAATTTGATTTTAGTAGTACAGCATGATGGCCTGTAATTCCAACAAAAGCGTACTTGAAAGAATATACTTTTGTCTGTTTTCACATTAGCTAAAATCCTGTCTGCCTCTTTTATAGTAATTTGCACAAATCCTGTTGAATTTAGTGGAGACAGGATTTCTTCCAACGAAGATCAGCACTTCTAAGCATTTGTGCACCAAGCTCTTGTGCAAATGCAGTATCAAGTACAAGACTCTCTCTGGCTATCTCAGTTAGTTGTTTGCCTATATAGGAACTCAATTGTTTCCTACAGCTTTTTAGCTTTTTCCAAATCCCTATGTTTTGCAAAAATATGTCTGTAACAAACTTATTAACGGTAAATGGGTCCCAGTAACTAGGGCACTCAGGTAAACTTTTCAAGATGTTTCTGATCCTAGTTTAAAACAAACCTTCCACTCCCACTCCTCTGGGAGAGGTTATTTTAAATCTAGATCACTTTCACGAACAAGAACAGAGAGTTATATTATTAGGTTCTTCTCACAGATCTGCAGTAGCAGATTGACAAACACCCTTTACTGATATACTTCTTCAAAGGGAATAAACCTACAAACTGAATTAACTTCTCAGTCTTAATTCTGCTAAGGGGAAGATGGGTTTAGTCATGGCCTTTATAATCTGCTGTGGGATATCAGTCCTGTTTAGCAGAATGCCTTATTTTTGTTAATTTTCTCTAACTGAAGTGGGAAAGCACCAGGCAGCCTTTAGGTAGATTACTACATAACAAATACAAATGCCTGAAGAATTATACAGGAAAAGATCTGTTAAGCTTAAATACTCCAGGCTTTTT
>VZRN01001710.1:143098-162692 GCA_013397935.1 Dasyornis broadbenti
GTTTATATTTTTAAAGTTTTTTTTTTTTTTTTTTTTTTTTTTTTTTTTTTTTTTTTTTTTGTGATTCACACATCACTTCTTTCAAAGAAGTAAGCCTCATGCTTTTTAATCTATGCAGGGATCAAAAACTATCTCTTTTTTTCCTAATTCCATAACATATTATCAAATACTGATCATCTGTACAATTTTCACTTCAGCAGACACAATACAGAAACACATGCAGATACTATAAAAATGTTAATAACTCTTCAGCTTGTTAGAAAATGGAATCTGTTTTTCCTTTGCGTGTAATCCTTCTGCTTCCCCAGTCATGTGCGAAAGCTCTGCTTGAACAGCAACCACTAACACGGACTGCATCAGCCACCGGATAAAGCAATTAACAGAGGGAAGCTTAAGGCCTTCTCTGATCTGCCAACTAGCTATTTCTGTCATAAATTTGAATATTGCATAGCTGGGAAAAGTGTTACAAAAAAGTCTCCTTTCGGGAAAGGACCCTCAGTTGGAAAATACTCTTGCATCTGCTTGAAGAAGACTCATGAGTATCGGCTTATGTGAAGATTATTCAAGGGGGTAAAAATTTGCAGAGGTGTTTCCATTAATTTGGATGACTGACTGGCACAATTATTTTCAAATACCAGGGCTATCACAGCTTAAAGGATGGAGAACTTCTCACCAGGCAAAGACCTGGAGACCCTGAAGAACCTCAGCTGTGCTTTGTTCAAGGAGAAACATTGCACATGTAAGCCTTGCCCCCAGAGAGGGGAGGAGGATTCCCTCTGCTCCAAACTGCTCATGGAACACAGATGCGATGAAGGGAATAACAGACAAAGGGATTAGAAAGTAGTCAAATGGACAGGTACATGTCCGAGAATACTTTTTCAAAAACATCCAGTCTTCACAGCAAGTGAAGGGCCAGGATCCTGGTTTAGAGAGGTGATCATGCAAAGTATAAGTGAAAGGGTCAGAGAAAAAGACAAATGTGCTGTTTGCTTTGAATATAATCAGCTCATTTAATTACTTAATGACGTAGTTAATTTGCAACATTATTTTAAAACATTTATTCTTCATCACAGCTCTTTATTTTGAGAGAAAGTGGTGTTAGCTGTCTGCTAATACAGAATGTGACTGATCTGACTCAGTGATGCTCAGCTGCAACAAGATTGGGATGGGCTGAGTGGAACAAAAGGATATATGTAACAATTTCAAAAAGCAACAGCACTGCTGCAAGACTCAGGCATGCAGCAGGGGTCCTCACTCGGCTGACTTATGGAAGGAGCCTGAGGTCTGAAATGGAGCTTCCAGCTGAGAAACAAGAGCTCACCCACATCTACAACATCCCTTCCTCCATGCAATCAGTCTGGAGGCAGACACATTTCTGTAAGATCATTAGCTCTTAACCAGTCACTCACGCTCTGGGAGAAATTTGGATAACTTCCATGCCCAGGGACCCTCACAAGGCTGCCTTCCTGGTGATAACTGCTTAGGTGCTGACCCGCTGTTGGAGAAAGCTGCAGCGCTGCTCAGCCAACAACCCCTGGCACCAGCATGGCTCGGGCACCGTGTCACACACCAGCCACGACTTGGCTCCTCACTCACTGGCCACATTCCACCAGTACAGAGGTGGATAGAGCTCATCCACATGCTCCAGCAAAATACAACACAGTGTATTTTAGAGTTATTTGTGTGCCCACTATGTTGCTAATGGCAAGTTCAGTGTGCCAGAGCAACAGGCTAACACATCCTTCAAAGTTTCACCCAACAAGACTCTATTCCCATAGAGGCACCTTCTTGAAGTGAAGGTTCAATACCAAGAGCTTTGCTGAGAGGATATTTTGTAAAGAACACTTTTATCTGTGCCACAAAAAAGCCAACAGATGAAATTTTTCATCATCCCAAACACCTCATTCAGGAGTTGCTTCCCTTGGCAGATTGCAGGTTAATTCCTTGTATATTATGGGTTTGTAAAATAGTATCTGCATTAAAGTATATTAAGATTCATTATAACAAATATTTCAATTAAAACATCTTAAGACAGTATCTTGGATCTGCCCTATTTTCTTAGATAATTCTTGGTCAAATTCTCCTTGGCTTCACACAGAACTTATATCCTTACCCAGTAACCACTCGGAGCAGCATTTGACAACTTCACTGTAAGATCTGTTCGTGAAAGGAGCCTTGGGTTTAGCTACAAAAGACATTTGTAGCTGAAAACAAATCCAGAAATAAACATTTGGGTGGGTGATCAATCAGTTCTTTCACCTCATAATTTTGTTGAGCTGTACTCTGGCATAGGTGCAAAACAACATGTTAGTCACTTCTGATTATTAATTGGTGATTTTTTTGACACTTCCCATAATTAATGGTAGAATCTCTACTTCTACAGTGGCTATAGAAAGATGTCTTAAAATGTCAATCAAATTAACACATTCAAAAATATGAAGCTTATACAACATTTTAAGTCACTATTTGTTGAATGGTAAATTCCTTTTTTAGACAAAAAGCCTTTTTTTCTAAAAAAGAAAAGAAGTGGATTATTATGATTGCATCTCTTTTAAACTAAAAAAACACAGCAATACCATATTGACGACATTAACGACTCCTATTTAGAAACAAAAGTCTAATTCCCAGAACATGCCATATGGACCGCTTCTGTTACCAAGAGTTTCATACTCAAGGCATTTGTAGGAGGAGTCACCAAGTATATTTTATGCACTTCATCATCTTCATCCAAAGGTTTGGGTTGGATGGGACACTAAATATTTTCTAATTCCATCCACCCCGCCATAGGCAGGGACACCTTCCACTAGACCAGGTTCCTCAGAGCTCTATCCAGCCTGGCCTTGGACACTTTCAGGGATGGAGCATCTCTGGGAAATCTGTTCCAGTACCTCACCACCCTCACAGAAATGAACATCTATTCTAAATCTATTCTTTCTCATTTTAAAGCCATTTTCCCTTGTCCTATCTCTACATGCCCTTGTAAAAAGCCCCTCTCCAGCTCTTTTGTAGCCCCCCTTAAGATACTGGAAGTCTGATATAAGATCTTCCTGGAGCATTCTCTCCTCTCTTCTGAACAGCCCCAGCTCTCTCAATGCCAAATGAGATTTTGTTTTCCTCTCCTTACTCAAAATAAATACCTTCTCTCAATGGAATCCTGCGAAACCGGGCTGATGATAACTAGTAAGGCAAATCAAGATGTAACATCTTACCCTGAGCAAAGGTACCAGGTTTTGGTCCCACAGTAGCAGCACAATACACTTAGTTTAGAATTGTAACTTGATTTAAGTTATCAGTAAGGGGTCAGGAGATCCTGACCACATCCACTGGTACTTGTCTTTGGTTTTATGCTATCATTTTTATATTCTTTGTTTTTATACACCTGCACACCTGACTACACCAATACTCACAGAATAAATTGGTAACTAAATTCTGCTAAAAAAAATTATAATTCCTGGACAGTGCAAACAGCGGGTTGCCAGGATGGTTCTTCAAGTCCTTCTAGTCCAGTATGGCACCCTGGTGTGTTCAACACACTCAGTGAGCCACTATATAATTATATGACACCATGGGAAAAAAGCTGAATTGGAGCAGTAAGTCAGTTATTTTTAAATACTGTTTATGTATTTGTTAGTGTTATTCCCATGTCCCTGGAACTCTCTGTGGAGTTCCCCATCACCCAAAATGGTTCCAAAAGCCTTTCAGGACCCTCTGATGCTGCTGAACATAGCTAGGAAACCTCTCAGATGTTTCTGCATTTTTAGTTAACAGAAAATATTCTCTGTTATTTTATGCTCCTATTCCCAGGAACAAATGCCAGAAACTGAATGTTCAAGACACAGAACAGAAGTTATCCAATAACTGAATTTGAAGCCTTCCTGAGCAAAGAGGAAATAGACTGAATCAGCAGTCCTCTGAGATGAGTGAGAAAATTTGATGCCCTTTTAATGATATGTTCCATGCTTCTTTCACATGAAAATTAAACAACACTGCTTGTTTGCACAGCACTCCCATCGTTGCTGTAGACAATATTTTTATAGCAATTTTGAAATTAAAAACTAAATACAATTCAGTGAAGCTGAAAAATCAAAGTTCTTTCAATATGAAGTATCTCCTTAAATACCTGCCAAGCACTGGTATTTTTCCCCTTGGGTCTCAGTGGAGCTGGAATTAACAGCCTCTTCATCTGTTCTTTTCTTGGTAGCTCTCCTCTACTGGCAGTAACAGAACTCTGAGAATACAGGAGCTCCTGATTACTCTTGCCTGACTTCTACCAGGTGCAATGTCCATGGAGGCAGAATGTACTTTCACAGGGGAGTCATCCAAAAGTCTGCACGGCAAAGGACTTTGAGCCACAGCAAGCACAGCCAAAAAAATCCCCAGGCTCTGTTAATCCATTCAAACATTCCCTCTGCTGGGTGTCTTTGTGGCAACCAAGCAGAAAATACCAACAGTTTTACCAAAAACAATTGCACAATTCTTTTAAGTTCAACATTTAAAATATAACTAATTTAGCATTCACTGGAAAGTGTTACACTAATACAAGAAATCAGCCTGTGCTGTATTGTGTAGGATCAGTATTAATATCACCCCTTTCTAAGCAAGACTGTCCTGATAAGGAGAAGCTACTTGACAACTGAAACAATACAACACTCTTTCTGGGGAGGGTAGGATCAAAAGGTGAATTTCAGCTGCAAAGGCCCTCAGCTTCAGTGGAAGGAGTGAACACAACTGCATCCCCAGATCCACACGTCATGCCCATCCTGCAGCCCATGTCTCAGCATCACTGAACCTCCCTGCTCAAACAGAGCCAGAACAGCACCGTGAGCCGAGGTGCTGTGATGGGCTACCCCCATCACATGCAGAACAAAAAAGTCTGCCCACTTTTTACTTTCTTCCTCAAGCCATTGGGCAGGATTTCACTTCTGTTTTGGGATAGGCATGTCTGCCTTTCGACAGCCATGACTGAGGATTTCAAAGCTATCTCAGTCTGAATATCTTTGCCCATTAAAATACCTGCTTAAGGAATTGATTTATTAATAGACTGTTTGCAAATTTGGGGTAATTCTTCACATGCTTCCAGACACAGCACAGGCCAAATATTTTCATGCTCTAAGCTTTTATTTTATGAATTTTCAGAGGCAGTTATCTTTGCAACCTGTCAATGTAAGCCATCTTTTTTAAAACACTTCAATGTGTTGTCTGTACTGTCTCAAGGAGGATCCTCTAGACCTACATTTTCATCAGAACAGACATTTTTTTAAATTATCAGATATCATAACAGACATTTTGTTAAGTTAAAGGGAAGTACTAGACTGAAACACTGAGACATGACATGATCACATCCTACCAACTCCAAAGACAACAGCAATCCACTAAAGCCACTCCACTGGAATATTCCTAGGAAGATGCTGTCAGAAAGATACAGAAAACAATACCTAAAATCTTTTTTTTTTTTTAACATCACACAATAAGTTCTTAACAGCACTTTCTGGGAATGGGAAAAAAGGATTAAATCTCTAAATTGTCAAAGAAAAAGAAAGATAGTATGAAAATTAAAATGAAATATGTTTTTATTCCTGTTATAGTCACATAAATCCTGCTCTTCCAGTGAGCCCACAGTGGAATGAGAATCATTACAGCAAAAAGCTGCTGTCGAGTGTGAAGAAGTCTGATTTCTGTTCTTAGAAAGAAAGAAAGAAAGAAAAAGAGTAAATCCTAATACATATAAGACTCACAAGGCAGACAGAAACTACATTCATTCTAAATATTGAAAATAGTATTTCAATATGTCTTCATCTAGGACCAAATTTTAAAATGTTTACATCTTTCTGAGGTGTTCAAGTACCAAATGTTTATTATTTGTTTGCAATCTGCAAAGAAGAAAAGATTTATTCTTTTTTAAGAGGAAAATTATGTGTTAGAAATATCTTACATGCCTGTCCTGTGTCTGTGGAAAAATAGCATTTAACTATTTTCTCAGACACTCAGTCTAAGTCATCACTTATAAAAGCCAAAGGTTAGTGACAGGAACAAATAATATAAATATTATTTCATGGGTTAAGTCATTTCAGTCTCTTTAATCATGAAGATATAAGGAGGGTGCTATATGATTTTATAAAGGAAGTGTATCTTAGTCCAGCTGGAGAGAATGTGAATATATATGGTTATAAAAGGCATGTTCAAAAAAATGAAGAATGAAACAAACTACAAAATTTGGGCAATCCTCAAGACAGCTTATTAAAAATCTCTAATTTTTTTTTTCTTTGTGATTACTTAGCACAGGCAGAAGAACCTAGGCTCATTCCTGTGTTCCGTCTAAGGAGAACCTTTGTGGTTTATGTAACTTCTACATCTAACATATCAGTTAGTGAGGTAACTTCTACCTTAGCATGCCATAAAAACCCTCAAGTGACAAGGGGATATTCCCAGAGTGGCAAACCCACAATTATGCAACCACTGGTCTGCCTGGCTGGGCTGTACGCTTGAATTGTGTCTGCACCCTCAGCATTGTAAAGAACTGCAAAGGAAAGGCTCATCCTTCCTTCCTGAGTTCTGTGGCCTCCTCAGCCATTTCACCATTGCAAAAAAAATGCTGAAACAATGATTAGCACTACTGGTATGGCCCACCTGCCTGAGCATAGGTGATCTGCTGTTACTGACACTGTCAGTCTCTTGGAAGACCCTGGAGAATAGAGCAGGGTGAATAGCACACATCCTTGGCAAGAGCAAAAGGCAGTAAAACGCTACTGAGTCAAACTTACATCCAATACTGCTCACAGATATCAGAAACACTGCACCTGGCTAGGTATTAGCAAATCAACCCCTGGCTTTAGAGTCCTGACTTTTGCAAATCACTGTTATCTCACTCTTTCATACTACTGCTAATTATTCCAATGCAAAATCAGCTAAGTGTTGTTTCATAGTAGTATTCCCTTTGATTAGAGTCTTATGACCTACAAAACCTACAACGTCTGATTCAGCTACACAGCCAGAATATAAACAGCTCAAGTGCAGGTACAAGTCTCGGGCAAAGTAATTTGCTATCAACTACCTCTTCTGTCTGGGTCCATGGCCCAGCAAAACATCAGCAAAGTTTTTATTTCATAGAGAGTTTCAAAACTTCAAAGTTTTGCTTCCATGGAAATAAAGAATGAAGAATCCAGGATAAGATGAATGCCCAGTGAGCATGAATAAATTAACATACTTAGAGTCAATCCATGCTGTCAACTACAATTTAAATTCAAAAGGCTAAATATTTATGAGACATGATTGGAGGAAAAAAGCCAAGTAGTCAAAAACTGGTTCAAAACTACTAAGCTACATATAAAACCAAACAGGAAGGGAATCCCATGGTCCTAACTGGAGGTTTGGAGACAAAATTTAAGGTGAAGGAAAAAAGTGATAAGATTCCTCTTTTGTGTGGCCTCTTTGGCCATGCAGGACAGTTCTGCAAGTAACCTGGGGTAACTCAGGCTTGGTCTTAGGCATGAAGCATTTTCCAGGAGTTAGGGTTAGCAGGAGGTTTGGTAATTGCTGGGTAGAAGTTGCCTTACAACTGAAAAGTTGACAACACAGGTAGTGCCAGCCATTGCACTTGCTGACTCTGAGAGCAATAAACCCAATGCTTATGCTCAGAGGCACATCCAGGTGTTCTCACAGGCTCTGACTTTCCACCCATGCACTTCTGAGAGCTCCTGCACAAACCCCACTCAATCCACAGGGACACGCTCCAGCTTTTCCCCTTCCTTCTAAGTCCATTCAGCCTCTGCAAAGACACACATGAATAAAACCTCAGCGTGGCTTCATGCATTGCCGAGCTGCAAGTGCCAGGGCAGGAAGGTGCAAGGCAAAGAGTGACTGACTGTCTCTACTTGAATTCAACCATCCCAAGGAAAAGGGCTTTTTATTGACATCACACCCATTCAGATTAGATGCCATGAAAAGCACAGGCACTCAAGAACTCAGATAAGCATGCAAATGTACTGCGACTAACCAATACTTACTTTTAGTCAGTGGAACAAAGAGGTAGGAAAAAAAGCATTCCTGAAAATCAAACTGAGTTGTGTCTAAGTATTCCCATCTTATCATGTAAAAATTAATGAAATGCATTCCATGCACTCATTCCAGCTATGACATAGTGTAGTTTAGAAACCCATTCAAAAGTTTTACAGCAAACAGAGAAACATTTTCATGTCCAACCAGCTTTCTTATCAAAAAAATTATACAAATCATAAGATGGAAGAGCTTACCATGGAGCCAGATTATTTTAATAGCCACTTTACTCAACAAAACAACTTCCAAAGAGCTTCATTGTTTTTCTGTTAATGTAAATGAGAAGGAAATATTTTACCTTTAGACTGCTACACTTTTTCAGTACTACCACTGAAAACACTTTTAAAATTACGTTTTCATTGGCCTGTCTTAAAATAGAAATATTAACAATTCTGGGCCAGTTTCACAATGTTATTAAAGTTCTTCAATGCACAACTTTTCCTGAGATAAGGAAGCCATGTCATCTATTGTTTCTCATAACCCATCACAATCTTTAGAAGCAGTCAAGCCAGCCAATCCAATTCATCTTGGAAGTCAAAGTCCATACATATTTTGACAAGCAAATGAGTGGGATATTAGCATTACCAGAAACAGAAGACACAAATTTGATTCCAAGAGCTCCAATTTGATTCCAAGAGCATTGCAAAGCAACGGGAGCTTCGTGTCAAAAGCTGACTGTGAATAAATCAGCTCTAGGAAAAATTAGAATTCCTAGATCATAAGTGACAGATGTCCCTGAGGCCGGAATGACTTTCAGGCCATTTCATTTTAATTTTATTAGGAGAGGAGGAAAAACAGTTACAGAGCAAAAGCAAAACATAAGATTGTGTACAGTGGGTTTTAAATTAATCTGCTAGTGTCAGGACTGCTCGTTTCATTCAGTTGGTTCAGAATAAAAATACAGAAGAAGCAGATAAAGAATTGACTCTTAGTGTAAAAAGGGGGACAGCGTAATTCCTGGCACTTAAAGAGCATTACTTTTTTACAGTTTCCAATGATCAACAAACACACTTGGGAAAACCCACTGGGAAAGTGCTTTGCTGAAGCAAGGGCCAAACAGGCTTCTTTGCCAGCTGCTCCACTCTGCAGATGATGTCCACACAGACCTGGCTGAAAGTGGCCAGAGAGTTCTTATCTTCACAGTTTCTAATAAACAGTAGACCTGTTTATTACAGGATGCCACAGAAGCTGACAGTATGAACTTCCCTAGTTCAAAAGGTGCTAGAGAAAATTATGGAGGATTGGTCCTGAAGAGGCTATCCCATGCCACATCCTGGATACCACAGCAAGAGGATATGCTTTCATCCCGTGAGAGCTAAAAGCAAGGAGAGTGTTTTACAGAAAAGAAATCTTCAGGCTTTAACATTTTCTTATCCATTTCATAAAGGATTTTCTGTTGGTCACTCTAAGAATCAGCACGCTGGTCTGGATGGAATTTTCATCACTGAATCACTGAATATGCTGAGTTGGAAGGGACCCACAAAGTTCATCAAAGTCCAGCTCCTGGCCCTGCACAGCACCATCCACAAGAGTCACAGCATGTGTCTGAGAGTGTTGTCCAAGAGCTTCTTGAACTCTGACAGGCTTGGTGCTGTGACGACTTCCCTGAGGAGCCCATTCCAGTGCCCAGCCACCCTCTGGGTGAAGAACCTTTTTCTAATATCCAGCATAACCCTCCCCTGACACAACTTCAGGCCTTTCCCTCAGGTCCTGTCACTGGTCACCACACAGAAGAGATCAGTGTCTGCCCCTCCTCTTCCCCTCATGAGGAACCTGAAGACTGCAATGAGGTCTCCCCTCAGTCTCCTCTTTTCCAGGCTGAACACACCAAGCGACCTCAGCCATGAGGGTGGCTTCCCCTCAAGGCCCTTCGCCATCTTTGTTGCCCTCTTTTGAACACTCTCTAAGAGTTTAATGTCTTTTTTTATATTGTAGCACCCAAAACTGCCCCCAGCACTCGAGGTGAGGCTGCCCCAGTGCAGAGCAGAGCGGGACAATCCCCTCCCTTGCCCGGCTGTGGATGCTGTGCCTGATGCCCCCCAGGACACGCTTGGCCCTCCTGGCTGCCAGGGCACTCCTGACTCATGTTCATTGTCATTCACCGGGACCCCCAGGTCCCTTTCCACGGCACTGCTCTCCAATGTCTCATTCCCCAGTCTGTCTGTACATCCAGGGTTACGCTGTCATACATGGCAAATGCACAGCTGAGTGGCTGAAAGGAAGTATTTGACTTGGAGATGGCACTTCCTCATGCCACAGAAGAAGGACTAGACAACTAACTACCCAGTTGAACAAAAAAATGTAATCGAACAGGGAAAATTCCCACTGGCTTCCACTGAATCAGCCCGTATTTTAAAATGAACTGTTTCTTATTACTCAGAACTTTTAAATCTAACTTTCCAGATACAGGGTTGGGGTTTTTTAAATCTTGGCTCTGGACTGGTTGATTCTTATTTATTTTGCAACTCTCTAAATCAGTACACTGGGACAAATTCCTGCTGGTGCAGTCTTGTTCATCTACTATAAATCTCTCCTCCCCACTCACAACAGACAAGGTGCTGGTTCAGACAGCCTGCAGCATCAGTAGAGCAATAAAAAGCCTTCACTACCATTCTGCTGGACATTTTATCACTACAGAGTTGGTGTCTCTTGAAAATCTGAATTATATGTGGCATTTGGAATTTCTTACAATATAAAAATTTTACAGGGTCATTTTTGTCAAACCCAGTGTTTCATATTTTAAATGTAGTATTATAATTTGTAATGCAAACTTTTTCCTTAATAAAAAGTATTTTATATCTAAAATTACTGAACAAAACATTTTAACTTGCATATGTAAATGAAAGTAAATGTTTTGCCAGAACACATTTTCCTGAACTGTTAACTGCAAAGTTTTGAGTTTAATAAAATGGCATATTCAGAGCAAATACATTCCATCAGAAAAAAAATTCTGGACACCTCCAGTAATGCAGTTTTAGGTGCCAGTTTTATTCTTAGACAAGTTCTAAAGTACTCAGAGGCCTAAGTCAAAGGCCGGTGAGTATCCTTACAAAAACTGATTTATTTCAAAGATGGAAAAGGGCTGTTAGTCTGAGCAGAAGAGCAGCAATACAAGCAAAATATAGCTGCACACTATATGGCAGGTAACCTAATTTCTTTCATGATTCACTTTCAACTTTCTTGCCAACTGCATGCCACATCAGAGTTACAGAAAGATGGGCCCACGAATTGGTGTGCACCAGAAGTGCTGTCAGCTCATCCTGTCAATCCATGCACCACGAGGTCTGGCTCTGGATCCAGGCCTCAGGGACAGTGGGATCCTGCTGGGACAGCTCCATGCGCTCTGTATCTGCCCAGTGCTGATGGCTCAGGAGTGGCACGTGAGGAGGACGTGAGCCAGAAGAGGAAAAGCAGGAGAGTCATTCCTTGTGTTCCCATTCACCTAAAAATTGAAGCAGCTCCAGCCACCTCACTGTACTGTCAAGGAGACGAGTATTTATATCGTGTCACAGATGGCCTTGTTCAGTAGTACAGACAGAAAATGACTGCGCTCAGGATGTACCTATCGGGAGCTTCCAGCCCCTGTCTGGTCAAGAAATGCTGGGGGGACACCAACCTGCACCACAGGCACAGCTCACTGCTAGGTTATCAGCTTCCTTACATGCCAGCACCTTCACATCAGTGGAGGGGCTTGACATGGATTTCAGAGCGCTCCATCCCACAAGCTCAGACTCAGCACGCTTAATTTAATTTCTTATTCCATATGTGACTCCACTAACATTCACTCCACTTCTGTGAAGTAGTTGTATTAACCATGTGTGAAGCTATAAGCTATGAACTCCAAATGGTTAATTGTCTCAATAAACGTATTGTTGAGTGTTGCAACACCCAGAGAGAGGTGTAGAATGAGTTTCCTTAGAAAGGTCAAACAGCAACAGTTGTGACCTTGTTATTCAGGGATAATACCCAAAATTTGAAAAATCTGACAAGATGCTAGTGAAGGTCTCTGGTTAAACACCAAAAAAAAAAAAAAANAAAAAAGAAAGGAAAAAAAAAAGAGAAAAGAAACTGAATAAAAATTAGAGTGAAATGTGAAAAGCAATAGAATGTTTGCAGAAGAAGTAGAGAAACAGGATCCTAATACTCCCTTCAGCATCTGAGTAGTACCATACTACAAAAACCAAATAATAACAAGCGTTTAGCTGCATGGGAAAACTGGAAATGGCATTGGAAATCATGTTTAAAGCCAGATGACTATGTTCTTCAGGTGGGGAGCTCTTTTTACCTGTTTTGTCCCTAGAACGATGGGATCCTGTAAATGCTCGGAGCTCCAAGGAACAGCTGGTGACATACCAAATAAACAAAACTTTGCCAAGATAGTGTGTGAGGCTGTGCTTCTGCAGAGGTGCACATACAGCTCTGCAGGAACTGCTACCTATCCCCCAGACCTCACAGGCCTCATATCAGAAATGTAAGATAGTGTTATTTATTCCAGTGATCCAAATACCAGTAAATTGAAACACACAAACGAGCCTTTGAATGAATTGGACAAGTACTCAACACCCTGAAAGTCAGGGCAGGTGAGGTTTATTTTATTTTGCTTGTAGGTGTTTATATATGGAAGGATCATGATTTGTGACTTACTTTCATATGACCACAGAGCTGGTGTTCAGGACTAAATGAAAACCATTTTCTTATTTTATCTTTCTCACTGCAAGTCTGAAAAAAGTATATAATTTATGTGTGGAAATGAAAATAAAAGTCTTTTGAAGAGAGGCTGGAAAGTCCTTTGTTCATTGCAAAGCCTCTGAATGTTTGGGGTTTTTTTATGCAATAAGACATCTGAACAGCTTCAACACTGCAGCAGAGTTGTCTGGGTCACATGCCTACAACTGCCATTTAAGGCAACCAAGCCTGAAAAATGTTGGTTATGGCAGAGTCAGATTTTTTTTTTTTTTTTTTAAAGAGACAAACAGCTCTAAGTGGGATGCAATTCCAGTATGAACTGAATAGAGGTGTGTGGCAGAGAAATAAGGAAATGTCTAAGTCAGTTACTAGAGACTGTTAAGCAGGGTCGTGCTTACAGCCTCTGATCTACCTGCTTAATATTCAACTTCCAAACAAGTGCTGGCAAATTGAAAAGAATTCCAAAATGAGCTAAATGAGTGACGTGAGCTATGGGAAAATAATACAGCATGCAGTTCCCAAGGCTCAGCCTACTTTTTTTACCCACAAAGGACTTGAGCATGACATAAACTGTATTGCTATGTCCCTTCTCCCAAAATCTATGTAAGCAAATCAACCACAGCCTATGAATCTGTGCCACGTTTTTCTTTATAAAAAAGGGAATATCTAGCAAAATACGTCATATGCTGAGCTTTTTTTAACTATTCATGAGCAAAAGATTTTTGAAAGTGCTTACCAAATGGGTGAGACAGAGGGAAATACCTCTTCAGATAAACTATCTTCTCAAATGAATTCCCATGCCTGCAGCACAACAGCTCCCCTGCAACTCACCAGCACCCTTTTGCCTCTCATTTACACCCTACTCTTCAAGATACAATTTTCCTCCTAACTGCTGGCAGGAAAATTATTTCCTTTAATGCCATCCCCTTCTAATGGTGTTAGTACTGACTAATTTAAAATACTGCCTCCAGCAAGCCCCACTCCTGCTACTTCTCCTAAGAGCAAGCCTATGAAACCTGTCAAGGTAAGAGAATATTTTGAGTGTTTAACTTCATCTTAATTAAATAGGGAAAAAGGCTTTCCCTCCCCCACCTACATCTTTTTCCTCTTCAGAGTGATTTACAGCAGATTCATGAAGAGCAGAAGATGGTCAAAGAGCTGCGGACTCTGTCCCGGGACAGGGAGGGTTTCTGAGAGGGATAAGCACATTCTGCCTGAGGAAGAATCATGAAATCAGACTCTTTCAAAGGAGAAACAAGTGTGTACAAGGTAGCTCAGAACCAACACCTTCAAACCTTTCACACCACATTTCCTTGTCGTAATTCAAGGCTAGGGTGACACTGAAGACATATTCTGAAAAATAAACTCCCTTTTGGTTTTAAGAAGGTTGAATTACATCAACAAATACAAAATGAAAAGCACTATCTTGATTCTCTTGGGGGAATATGTTGTTTCCAGAGGAAAATGCACTAGAAATATGTTTATTGTTGCCAAATTACAGTGACAAAGAGGAGCTGGAAACCCTGCTGCTGTAAGAAGTAACTGTATTTTGAATCATCATACAGAACCATAGAATGGTTTGGGCTGGAAAGGACCTTACAGATCATCCAGTTCCACTTAGGGCAGCAGTATTTCCAAGGCACCCATACACAGGCTTTCAAGCCTTAAGCAAGTTTTAATGTTAGCATTAAGTACAAGTACTTCGGTGCATAAAACCTGGAACACAAGTTCACACCCAAAAGCTTTCCTGTGATTCAAGGACCGACATTGAGACAAACCATCCAGCTACTGGAGAAATCCACACTAAAGACATGTTCTCAGCTTACTCACCTGGAATGCACTGAACTCAACATAGGGCTCACTGGTTAAGGCAGCTCTCTCCTAAAACACTGAGCAAAGAGGCAGTGTAGGAGGACAAGTGCCTATTGAAATGACTGGAATGCAATAAAACTGGAATAAGTGACCCTCGGTACCACTTACAGCTCTGCCTCCCTTGACTGCAGGGTGAGAGGTAAGAAACATATAGGAAAGCAGCAGTCCAAAATAGGGAAATAAGATATAATAAGGTGGCAATGTGAAGCCTGCAGTGAGAATCTTTCAGAAAAAACACTTAAAGCTTGTCCCTAGTAACTGGCTTAAAAACTATTATTATCATATTATAGCTGGAGTGAAATTAAGGATTAGATACGGGTATTTTGTAAAATTCCTCACCCTTTTATTCACGCTGTACTATTCAATCCCACAGTGCAGAATTTTCTGAATGAAAATGTCATGATTTGCTACAACTTCATAGGCAAAGCTTATAAATAATCTAGGAAAATATTCGCTTGGCTGGGGAATATCACTTAGCCCCTGTTTGCAAGGCGTGAGTGAGCCTTGCAGAGTACACAGGACTTGAGCTGCTTTTCTCTGAGCAAAAAATCCTCTCCCATGAGATACATATAAGCACATCCCCTTCCAAATTAATATACTTACCTTATCTTTATTTTCAGAGTCAGAATCCTCAAGTTTGGTCCGAATGACAAAGGGTGTAGATAATCTCAGGAGAACTCGTTCAAATGTGGCACTGATTTTAGGGGAGACTATGTCAAAGCAGTCTTGGAATTTCAGGGTTTTATGAGTGTCACATCTGAGCTGCTTCCTAAGACCTTCTCCAAGCTGGAGAACCAGCATGTTTGGATCAAACATCAGGTGAAAGGGGAAAGCTCTGCAGAAGGTGCTGATGCTAATCCTCAGGTCTAAGGGGGACTGGGAAGTTCCTGGTGGAAGTGCTTTTGTGGTATTTGCATTTTCATGTTCTTTGATAATGAAAGTCAAACAACTGCAGTTACCTGGGTTTGTCCCATCTGAACACAACTTATCATTTGTGACCTGTTCTACTTCTACTTCCAAGCGGTAAATCTTCTTTGCTGCTGCTTTTATCATTCCTGTCATTGCAAATCCCACAATCTGATGTGGGTGAAAATAATGAAGCATGAGATTGCCTTCAGGGAGTTCTTTGCATAGGAAAGAAGGAGATTCCAGGGTGGCCTGTCTTCCAAATGAAGTTCTAATATGCTCCAGCAAAGCATCAAAGCCATTGAAGAAGTCTTGAAGGGTCCCACCTACAGCTCGAAGAACTCTTTCATTCTCATCAAAGCAGATATTGAAGAATTCCTCCCCAAACTTTTCTTGCATTTCCTCAAACTTCAGACCTATAGGACAATGAGACACTGATATCAACAACATAGTATTGTTACTGTGTCACATTTTCCCTTTTTCCTCTATTTGCCTGGTACTTTTCCTAAACAGTAAGAGCAGTTTTTTCACTAAATACCTACCCACAGGTTTCTGTGGTGGTAGGGAATAACCCTAGAAGCCATGTCTTCAAGTCCTTGTTTTTTCAGCTTGCTGTTCCAGCCAGTTATGAGTGGGCCTGTCTCCTTTTCCCCACTGGCAGCCAGTGTCTATTACAATTTCCCTGACTTTTGCATGTCACATCCAGGCCACAGTGTCAATGCACCCAGGCATGGCTGCATCCCTTCCACTGCTGACCCAGCTACAAATGAGGCTGCTACTCTTATAACCCCTCTGTTCACGCCCTCTGTAAAGGATCCAGCTCTCCCCAGCTTGAAGAATAAGCTACTGGGACTCAAAGTAAGCTGTTTAGCTTTCCATCCACAATGTAAAGCCCTGCAGCCATGTTACACTTTAAACAGCTGGGGGAGGGGGGTTGCGAGTTTTGTGGGGTATTTTTTAGCCAAAATACTATTCTCATTATAGGCATTGGGCACTGCCACAAGACACAAATAAATAATTACTTCTTCTTTGTTGCCTGCAAAGGAGAGCAAAGCCTTTTCATTTTAAGCTCCTACTACACTCACCCATCTTTAAAAATGCCCTGCCTCTTAAGAGCAATCTACACAGCTAGTAGATGGGACAGCTCTGTGATATCTCACAATGTCACTTCAAGTTTTTATCACATAAATTCAAAAGGTTTTGATTTACTGAGGTGATAAGGCAGGCATTGCTGAAGGGATGAAAAAATACCAGTAATGGAAATTTGTATCAAATCCTGTTCCAGTTTGTTATTTACCATTTTAAGGATAGCCTACAAAAAAATATTTTTTAGATAGTTATTAAGCATTTACCTCTGTCTTGTTTCAAGGGAGATACACTCTATTAAGTTTCGTCAGTCTATAATCCCTATATATAGTAGAGTTGCAAAATTAACAGATTTTTGTATTGTTGTTGTAATAGAATAAAAAGAAGTATTACTCAGCTGTATATGACTTGCAAATATCCAGAGTTTTCAAAGGAAATTAATATAGGAATTAACAATAAATTTTCTTCACTACAGTGAAATCACATAGAATTACATTTCAATCAGCTGGTCAAACACGTTAAAATTCATCTTGAATTTGAACAGAAATGAGCAGTTATTTCTTTCCTGAGGGCACAACAGGCCCTTTATTTAATGTGTATTCAGCATGCTTTATAACATTGGTGACATCCCAGCGGATCACTGAACTTCTCATTGTTTAGACTGCTTTTAGGCTTTTAATTTGGGAAGAACAGGGTGGTAAGTGACTTTTAAACCCAAGGAATAGCAGGGGACAGAAATCATGGTTTGCAAACAATAACCTTTAATAATCTCAAGGCAGTGTCTGAACTGCCTGTGCACACCGGCAGAGTTAACACAATCGATATTCACAAGGGATTTCAGTGTTCCCCAGCTTTGCAATCTGCAACAATTGTTTTGTTTGGACCTTTTATATGATTAACAGCAAATTAAAATGCGTAAAATTACATACATAATATGACAACATGAGAACATGACAAAGCGTATTTTATAAAAGAAGTAATAGCAATAATTTGGGAAAGTTTATTCAAATGCCATTACTCACAATGAAATTTGGTCACTAAACTAGGTTATTACAAAAATATTCCCAGGATCTTTTATGACCACAGATGGTCAGCTCTGCAGCTAAGCCAAAAGAAAGTACCTCTGGTACACAATTCCCCCTAATATCCTGACTCAGGAGACTGTGTGCCAGTTCCTGACTCATTACCATTACGTCTGCATAACATGGTGTCACCAAAAAATACTCACTGTAACCCAAAAAGAATTAAATTCTAACCCATACCAATAACGTCCTAACTGCATGTTAATAGCAAGGAGGTAAGAAATCATCATATTCATATGTATACACAAGCAGATATTCATAGTGTTAAATCTCATTGTTGTGTACGGTGAAGTGTGAGCAGCTTTAGGAGTGTGCGTGTAAAAGTGAGCAGTCTCGCAGGGGCACCCAAGGCTGTAAGATTGCAGGGGCTCTGAAAGCATGGGAACACGACAGCATCAGAAACCCCTGGGCTATTCATCCAAATGGCCAAATACGTGCCACAAAGCTGCTCGAAAGGACAGCCCAGGTGAATCGCCTTTCAAGTGTATTACACAATTACAGGGGAACATCAGCTGCCGCGGCGCCACTCACTGCAAATGAGGTTTGCAGAACTCCTGGACTTCACTGCTACATCCAGGAGCCTCCTCCCATTATCATTACTGGGAACTGTATCTCAGTATTTGGCCTAAGGTTTTGCTGATTGTCCGAGATTGGTCTTCTTGTCCACCTTGGAGATCTGGCCATTCAGTCTGGACACAACACACTGACTCCGAGTGACGTGAATTATACCATGAAAGTCAGGTAAATGACCTGGCTCCTGGATGTGCCACTACTTTTAAAAACATTTGAGCTTTGAATTGTTACACACAGTACCAGCAGAAAATCAGATCAGCTCTAATAGAAAAATGGATATAATCAAACTCAACCAAACTGCTGGTCTGTGTTAGTCGAGAATTTTCTGTATTTTAACAGACGTTATGATATACTAAGAAAATTAAACTAAGTCAAACAACCTTCAAAGCCAAAAAAGTATACTGTACCTATCAAGGAAGTTTTTTCCTAAGCCTTACCAATAAGAGATTAATTTTTTGCTTGAAGCATGATGTTTATCTTTGAATTAAAAATATTTATTTAATAAAGATTCCTATGACACAAACACATGCCATTTTTTCTGGATTTCTCTGCAAAGCTATCTGCTTCAGTGACGTCTTTGTGTAAAATTGCACGAAATATTCAATAGGTATTTTTACTGACTTATTCCTGCCTCTCTTATTGAAACAAATGATGAACAGATGCTCACCTAGCACTAATTCTGTAGGTACTTCATTACAACCTTTTCACTTACTGCCACATAAACAATCCCAATCTTTTGCATATCTTCTGTGGATTTTCTCCCTACCCCTATTTATATACATACCTGTTGTGGTTTAAGCCCAGCTGGCAACTAAGCACCACGCAGCCACTTGCTCACTCCCCCCAACTCCGGTGGAATGGGGAGGAGAATCAAAAGCAAAACTTGTAGGTTGAGGTAAGAACAGTTTAATAATTGAAACAAAAGGAAAATGTAATAATAATAATAATACAAAATAGTAATAATGATGATAAAAAAAAAAAAAAAAAACCCACACAATGAGACAAGTGATGCACAATGCAATTGCTCANTAACAGTGTGGAATGTCCCTTTGGCCAGTTTGGATCTCAGCTGTGTTGCCTCCCAGCTTTCTTGTGCCCCTCCTCATTGGCAGAGCATGAGACACAAAAAAAGTCCTTGGCTTAGGATAAACAGTACTTAGCAACAACCAAAACATCAGTACGTTATCAACATTATTTTCATACTGAATCCAAAACACAGCACTGTACCCGCTACTGAGAAGAAATTAACTCTATCCCAGATAAACCCAGGCCAATACCAGATTGGCAGATAGTTTTATTACATGTAGAAAAACCTTCTTGCTAAAAAAAAAAAAAAA
>VZRN01001710.1:162701-185689 GCA_013397935.1 Dasyornis broadbenti
CAAACAAAGAAAAAAACAAAAAAACAAAAACCCAAAACTCGTTGTCTCTTTACTGCATACTTTATTACATAAGGAGACTTCCATGGGCTAGTTGTTATCTTTTAAAATTACATTTGGTATGATATCCAATTTCAGTGTATATGGTTATTTCCTTTGTTTTTCTTTTATGCTGAGAAAAGATAAACAAAATCAAAATAATCTTCTTATAACCTTCAGGTTATGCATCTACATATAAAGTCCAATCTTTTCAAACTCATCTCACATTCAATTGTGTTTCTGTTTGATTTTGCAGTGGAATAATTCAAATTGAAGATGGCACTGAAAAATGTGAGTCAACTTCTGTTCATCAAAACTGACAATTTGCTATTCCATTCTGAAAATCCAGCATTTCTATTCTTTCTTTTCCACTGTGGACCTCTAGGCAAAATTTTCATTTAGCTTGCCAGAAAAAAAAAATGATATCTGTATGAGGGCCCAGCACTTCCAGATGCAGAGGCCATATGTCCCATTCCCATATCACCTCAGGTATGACCCCAACATGGCTTCCTAATGAGCACTGGCTTGCAGTTGATAAGGAGGAAAAGTTTCACCAAGACACTCCACCAAATGGTAGTGATACAAAATAAACCAAAAATCATCCCAACACTCTCTGCTGTTCCCCAGCTGAAGTAATTCGTTGTTTTGAGCTTCTACTATTTACAAACTTTCTACTAATATACTGAATGAAATTCTAAAAATTCATCAGTCTCAATTTGCTTTCCTCCTGGAGTGGGATCTGCTGTCTTCCAACTACTTAATCTACGTCAGGAGGAAAAATCACGTCTTAACTTTAATGTTTTTTCCTTCATAGTTTCTTTTTTTTGGTTTTTCTTATAGTGTCACTTTTATTCCAGTCCATACTGGAGAGAAATTAAATATGTACACTGGAAATTGAGGCAAAGCAACCACACAATGAAAATATTGCTATAGGCCTCCAGGAAAAAGCACTTTGGAATCCACGACAAATTATTCTTTTTTGAAAGTATGTCTCAAAGACATTAAGAGAAGAGATCCTATACTTGTGAGCCAGATCCAAAATTACCACAGTCTTTAAGCACAGGTTCAAAGTACAAATTAAGCATTTCAGTGAACTGGAGCAGAAATAGATGACTTCATCCTGTAATAACATGCTAGCAAAAGGTCTTCACCATCTTTTCAGCAGTTAAGGTAAACTCCAAACACACTACAAAATGTCAAGGAATTAATACAATCTTTTTAACTATGTTGTACATTACAAAGTGGAGAAATTAGATAAGAATCTGTTCCCATAATGAAAATCACAAATTACAGGTTCTTCAGAAACAATCAGAAGGTGAATGATGTGATAAAAAAATCAAAGTAATCCACTAACTGGTACAGCATGCAGAAGCAGTTACAAGCCATCCAGTTTTTCCTGAAAGTAAATAATGAAGACAATGGCTGCAGAGTGGCCAGCATCTGACTCATTTGGCATTGAAAAATACTATCTTTTTTTTCTGAGATACCATTCAGAATCTGTAAATATCAAACCTTAAGGGGCTGGAACAATTACATATGCAATTCCAGACCTCATACTGTGAAGAGAAGCAGAATTTGCCACCTTCAGTTATAGCAAGTATCTCTTAAATGGTTTTGGATTATCAAGTTTTTGGCATCAGTAAGATCTTTTTCTTAAACAGACCTTTGGACAGAAAGACAGGTGGCAGTTCAGAATTCCAAAGAATGATTTCAGATGGTAGGGAAAGCAATGTTTAGCCTCTGAATAAAAGAGATTTTCTTGTGTGTAGATTAATGCTGAAGGTACGTTAGATGAATCATTTGGCTTGTAAGCGAGCCTAGTACCAGTATCTAATTACTGTATAAGACTTTGATCTTACTTCATTATGATTGTGAATTTATATCATCCTGGGAATTCAAATAGCATTTTTATATTACATTTTTAGTGGGCTTTATATAAATACAGTAACATTATTTTATGCCCTTACACACAGTTATGACACAACTGCAAAATCTGTACAACACTTCTCCTACAGTGACATACAGGGCCTGCGTATCTTTCAAGATTTCACAGAATATAAATGAGAACTACTGTTAAAACAAATTCCTGATATTTGTTCACCTCTAATATTTCTTTTATCCACTCTTAATGAGGTGTTTTCTTTCCTTGCCCCCTGACCAGTGATAGAAATATCATTGTAATTACTGCCTCTTGGTGAGGACCTGATCACCTGTGCTCAGCATAAAAATGAAAGATTCTGCTCCAAACTGTGGATGCAGGAAGCTCAGATGAGATTCTAAGAACAGGCAGTGGAGGGGCTTTTCTCCCCCATATTGTGCTTTTGGTAACGGCTAATTCTGCAAGCAAAGCCAAGTTATGTGAAGCAAGACTATCATGATTTTATGTCCCCCACCACATATTGGAAAGCTCATTACTTATATTTGCACAGGGCTTATTAAATGAAAACTGCAAACACTAGATCAATAATTCCTAAAAATTAAGCAGTCCAGGCTTGTTTCATGCTAACTCTAGAGATAAAATGGTAATAAGGAGTTTTTTTCATTTGCTTTTTTTTCATTGAAATAAATATATATGTCTTTGAATTAACACAGGGAGCAGAACACTTCCTGGAACGAAAAAAAACTGCAATGAAATCTAAAAACTCTTCCCATGAAATGCAAAATCATCCCTCATAATTCCTCACATATATAAAGGGCTCAACTCATCTGACTAAATATAGAAATCTAATGCTCTTTGAGTCTTCATAAGGCATCCAAGACATATACAAAAGAACTAACAGATAGTTACTCTATCTGCCAAGACATGGGACTTAAGGGAGACCTTCACATTTCTGAAGGTTTGACAAAGGCCACAGGATACCTCAGAGCACCTCAGATAGTGACAAACACCTCCATTTAGTCAATGAATCATGGCCAGAATAAGTTCTTTATAAATAGACTTCTACAAGATGCTATTGCACATCATAACTTTAAACTGCTCATTATCTACTGGTAGTTTATCTGCTATCTGACAATAAATAGCTCTGATTTGAGAAGAGTGGGATGTCTAAGGCCATTTGGTATAAATTTTTGTCCTTTTCGAATTGAGATGTACTCATCTCAGTTTTAAAACCACATGAATTATGTGCTTTTTGTTTAGATTACTCTTGTGTTGCCAGTGTACTGTAACATCTGCTAAAGAACAGGAGCCCTGTGTGTATAGCTTAGACCCCCCCAGGATAAAGTATTATTAGAATCCATTAGTATTGCCAATCCTCTGGGCCATGTAACATTTCCTTTCACGCCATTTGTAAACCAACAACTTTAATTATAAATCAGGCCGCGCATCCTAAATTAGTTGCATCTTAATGACTATCCGCAGTTCTTAGCGGAAAGGGGAGTGATAGAAACTGACATGCTTTCAATATATAAGCATTTACAGTTCTCAGACACTTCCCAAGCAGTCAGTGGGCCAAACCTTTGTCCGTCTTTTCCAAATACATCACCTGGTTGAATCTCAGGGTAGTGTAAGTTCTGTCCTGGCACCACCTTTTCGATTATTTCCTGCCTCTTCAGACGTAGTATTTCTCAGCAGTTATTTAATAGTTACCAGAATGATCCCAAATTTATTCCTCTTTAACAACAAGATACTCAGATATCCTGAGTTGGAAGGGACCTACAAGGATCATCAAAATCCAGCTCCTGGCCCTGCACAGGACAGCCCCAAGAATCACACCATGTCCCTGAGAAAATTGTCCAAGCACTTCTTGAATTCTGTCAGGGTTGGTGCCATGACCACTTTCCAACTGCTCAGCACTGGAGCAATAAAAATGGAAGAGCTTCACCTCAGTGAAGTGCTCAGCCACCTCTGGGTGTAGAACCTTTTCCTAATATCCAGACTAAAACTGCCCTGACACAGCTTCATGCCATTGCCTCATGTAACAGCTGAGATTTTCTTAGTTTCATAAAGGAAACAGATCTCCAACTTTGACAAATGTACAGAGAACAAATGACTTTTATAGAATTATGCCCTTTGTACTAAATGAAGGATCAACCCTGCAAGATATATTTAGGCATGAAGTGATTTGCCCTGTATAAAGCAGCCTGCAGCACATGTTCTCTTTGGTAGTGACAAGCAAATGTCACCCAGAGCAAGAACTCTCTAAAACCTTACACTAACAATGGATTCCACCTCCTCCTGAGTATCCTGGGGAGGCTGAATCCAGAAACATGATTTATCTCCCTGGCAAGACAGGGCTCTGGGCCAGGATTCCATACAACTTATCATCAGGGGATTAGGGAATCCCTAGGGAATTGCCACTGTGCCATGTTATCCTCCAAACAGAGGATGCCCAGAAAGATAGACAGTCAGGCAAATTCCTCACAAAGCAAAATCAAAAGGAGCATTATTATCATCCCATAAGTTCAGAATGCCTAACAGGAAAAATTCTTGCAATACACTTGAGCCCACATGCAGAGCTGACTTAGCAGCCATTGACACGTGCTGTGCATTTTTTAAAGAAAATCAGGTAACTGTAGTAGAATTTTAGGAGACGAATTTTCATACGAGATGAAAAAGAATTCTGTTTTATAAATTATTTCTTTGAATTAAAAAAACGGAGGAAAATGTTTTTCTGTATCTTAAGCAATGGAAAGTCAGATAGTAAAATTAATTCTCCAGGCCTTTCTGCTGATACAAGTGCATTTGTAGATTTGGGCTGTGTGACCAAGCATTACTTACACAGTGTATCTAACATGGTGCTGCAGTACATGCAGTTTAAATATTGCAGTCTAAAATACACAAATGGGCTTTCAAAGACAACGTTTCTTCCATGTTGTTAGAGACTGGGTATGAACAGCTACTTCTGCTTTGCAGATTTTGCACAACAGCTCTTTTTATACGATTTTATGAATTTAGGTTACTTTTCATTAGTTTTGTAATCAAAGTTATGAAAGATTACAGAGTTCCTCAGCAAGATGCAAAGAGACTCCAAAGGAAATACCGATGCCATTTAAAAGACAGGCAACTGCCTTAGTGAAGCTCCCTTTCTTTTTCTGTGAAGGATTGAAGAGTGAAAAATAGCTCATGTTCACAAAAGCTACATTAATTTTTTGCCATGTCTGAAAAAAAATTTGAAGGACGTGAGGTGAAGGTTGGACAATTTTTACCTGACTTGTGCATTTGGGATGTGAAAATATCACGTGATATATTGGAAGTACTCAGCAGGGTTCAAAAAGGAAAATCGGGCATTTCTCTACTGCCTTGTAAAGCTCAGTAGCACAGACCTTCTTTGAATATCTGCTAAAAAAATAAACAGGAGGCAGGTCACAAAGGCTCTATGTCCCAGAATACGTTCCTTACAATAGTAGTTACAGAACAACAAAAAAAGTTTTCAAGCATAATTTCCTGTTGCCAAAATTTTCATCTACATGAAGGTCTTCTACTTTATTCTGATGGCATTTAAGTAAAAATGCACACTCTAATCTTACTTGAAATCAAATTATTTTCAATCATGAGGACAAAAGCAGTCCCAAATGAGATTTGCTGTCACTGCTCAAAATGCTGAATGTACAAATGGTATGAAAATATCTTTACTTCAAGAAGGTTGAAATCTGAATAGCACTGACATATGGTTTAAAGGATTAAAAAAAATCCTGTTATCTCCATTATACAGATGGGAAATTGAGGCAGAGAAAGAATAAAAACTTGCCCAAGGTCAAATAAGAAATCTCTTCAGATACAACTTTCTCTCTAACATACCTCAGTATAAGTTTATAGTCACCTAAGAAAGAAAGGCGGTAGTAATCCACGTAACATACTTCATCACGGAAATCTTTTTCTTATCATTATTTCTGAAATAAGGTCAAACCAACACTGTCAATCTCCTCTGAACATGGTTTAGTGGTGGACTTGGCAGTGCTGCATTTAAAATTGGACTTGATGATCTTCAAGGTCTTTTTCAACCTAAAGGATTCTCTGTTTCTATATGCTTATGAAGGACACTGTAAAATTATGCATGCACCAATTAATGAAAGCAGAGTCCATCATGAAGCTGTCTGGACTACTTTTGAAAGGATAGAAAGTTAAATTAAATATTCCAGCCTCGGAACCTGTCATTGCAAAGGAAAACCGTGTGATTGATCCTGTATCAGACACGGTTTACAGCATGTGAACATGATGGACATGGGTCCCTTTAATTACAGTGGATTAAAGCAGGAAGATGTCTTCTGTTGATGTCTAGACTTGTAGCAGGAGCAACTCAGCAAGGAGACAAGGACAATCAGCTCCTTGCACTGCAGGAAGATGGTGACACACTTTAGTGCTGACTTGACAAGAGGAAAATTGCAGTATTCATACATGATAAATCACATGCATCGAGCTGAGGGAACAGCTTGCAGTCAGCACTTTCCCATGAGCACTGTAGGCACCAGGACCACAGTATGAAGCATCTGCTCACAGTCTTCCAAGCTTACTAATGATCTCAGCATTTGCACTCTTCTGATGAATAAGGAATGCCAAATGACTGTGTCAGAGGTGGTTAGAGGATCGGGAGAGGTGAATCATGTTGGCATTATCGAAGGTCAGAGAGCAGGAAGCTGCTTGCAAGCACACTGACTTCCAGCCCTGGACAGCAAGTGCCTCTTACCACTCATATAAATAAACTAAGAGCCAGATTTGGTTCAACAGTTTCTCTAGCCTTCAAAACAGTCAGATTCATGCTTGCCTCCTGCCTCAGCAATGCCAGCTGTTCTAGGTATACACCCCAGTGGTTACATCCCTCTTTCACAGAAGAAGCTCTTACTAGTCCTTATTCAACCAGAAAAATAACTGTGTATGTGAGAATTAATTACACAGCCTTCATTAATTATTTACGTGTTGTGATAGGAGCTACAATTAAAACGAAAAAGCTGGGTTTACTGCTCATTCCCTTGTGTTCTTGTCCCAGATAGGGAGAAGCACTGCTTTTAAACTATCTCAGTGTTTTACTCATGCCAAATGGTTTGGGTTTTTGCTAAGAACTCATTGTTTAAGAGATGAACTTGTCCAAGAAAAAGTCTCTGCAAACTAATTTTCAACAAAGTCCACTTTAATAGTTCCCCAAGACAGTAATGCTTAGACGTTATCCCTAGACTTTGATCCCAAAAGTCTGATCTGCCCCTAATAAACATGCACTGTGAGGATACCACTGAAGAAACAGGTTGCACATTACTCAGCCATGCTGAGGTACTAAGACCAATATATTGTTTTAAAAGCACTATGAAGGTGAAAAATTATTTATAACTGTTTGTTAGAACACATACTTTGTGTCATAGTGAAACAAGTACTGAACATCTAGCCTGGCTTCTTATAATATTAATATGCACCTAATAACATGAAAAGTGTCTGCTTTGCATGACTCCTGCCTTACCATTCATAGCATTTGTTTTAAGAGATAGCATTCAACTATTTGGGCACATTTAAAATGTAATTTGTTCTAAATTCTCTCCATGACCAAACATGCAAAATACAAGTGCCACCTCTTCCTAGAAGCAGTTAAAGGCACACAGAACATCCCTGACAGCATCTAGCATTTTGCAGAACAAGGCATCAGATAGCAAAAAAAAACAAAAAAAAAAAAAAGCATTTTGAATGTCAGTGAAACAGTCATCTCTCAACTAGAACGTGTTTGCTGTTTCACAGAGCATACCACATCTGTTTAACCGTTTGCAATAGAAAAGACAGATACACAATGCATATACCTCCAAAAGGATTTTAAGTCAGCAGGATACAATGGTAACGACCAGAATTTGAGCAGAGTATCACCTCACCATATTCCCCTGACATGGAATGTAAATCTTATTTTCATTTATCATACACAGTCAGGTTTCAGTGTTGTGCTTCTTGCTGAAGAAAATCTAAGTTTCCACAATGTTTTGTGTCTCAGGTACACCCTGCTGTTGTTTCTCAGGCCCTCTATCCACTAGGCCCACAGAAGATAAAAGTATCTGTTGTTCTGCAGAACCCCTATAAAAACACTAGAGATAATTCCAAGGCCTGCACGGAAGCAAGTCCATTTGCCAAAAACCTTTGAAACTTCTCTAATTGCTGGGTATTGCACAATACACATTCACTGCCTTCACTGGCAATCAGTCTGGATTGTCTTAAAGGCTCAAAATGTATGTAGAAAAGGAGACAAATGTAGTAACAGTGCACTAGTATGTAGCTGCCTACATCCTAAATTTCCTTGTTTGGAGCAAAAATTTCTGTTTCATTGTTGGCATTAGGATGGACAGTAAACTTTCCTTCCAACTAAAGGAAACAAATTCCCTTGAAAAAATACGTACCAAGTACATTAGCCATACACTGGAGAATTCCTGAGACATCTTCAGTTTCTTCATTGCCAGAGCAGTCTGTATAGGAGCATCTGTTTGCTATATTGTGAAAATTCTTCTCTGCATCTCTGTAACTACAGTAAAAAGAAAATAAAGTTATAACAACTCCTTATACAAATGCAAAGTCAACAAATGTCTTTCAGAAGTGGTGGTGAAGGGTTAAGACCTCCCAAAGACGGGCAATTTCAAGATTCAGCTGGACAGTGCTGAGCCATCTTGTCTAGACCACGCTTCTGTCAAGAAAGGTTGGACTAGATGAGCTTTGAGGTCCCTCTCCAACTTGATATTCTATGATTGAAAAAGATTCCCTACTCTCCTTTTACGAGAAACATTACAGTTAATGAAGCAGTCGTCGTCTGATGGGATTGTAGGGGAGCAGGACTGAACAGCGGTTTACTATGTACATCCAGATTATGTATTGCTATTCCAAAGCATCTCTAAGAATTTGAGGGAAAAAATTAAAAATTAAATTAAAAAGATTATCATGCAAGGCTGTGAATTGGGAAGCACAGAGCAAAACATCACCATGCACCTTTCACTGCTTCACATTAACACTTACCCAATAACTTGATGCTCAAAATACTGCAGCGTCTTTTGAAGAGTTTGCCGAATGGTCTGAGGCTACGGAAGAATAATTTTTAAAATTGTGAGATTAGGGAATTGTAGCACCATTCAATTAAAAGGTCTTTTAATGCACTACTTTTCTCCAGTTTTACTCCTCTTTATCTTCTACCTGCCATATGCCCATCACAACAGCAGATATGAAATATTATTATTCATTCCTTGTATCTTACTTCCCCATTTAAATAGGAAGAATTTTACAATGGGACATAATTAATACTGCTTATAAGGCTACTTGCACATAACAAAGGAGCCACTTCACTCTTAAAAACAGCTCTCAAAAACTATCACCCACCAACTATCTCACCGATTTAAAATAATTAATTTGAAATAGCCTGCAAGAAAATGCTATTATTTTGTGATGAAAGTATCACCAGGAAAAGGCATTGAGTTTTTAAGCTCTGTATGCTCCCTAGAGCATTTTCTAATAAAGTATATTATAAAGATGCAATTTATTTTGGTTTGCTTTCCTGACAAGCTATGACTCTTCTGTCATCTTTCAAATTATCAGGAAAGTCAAGTTCATCAAAAGAAAATGATGACATGCTTCAAGCATTTCGATGCTATTTCACTTTAATAGGTGTTCACCAAACTATGCATGTGCCTAATTGTTTTTATTTTGCATTATTACTACTACTTCAGTGTTCACCAAAATACTTACGTATATAAATGTTTATTTTCTGCACTATTACTGCTGCTGAGGCTATTATTATTTTGAATGAATTCATGAGAGAAAATGAAGCACATATGATATCCATGTAATTCACTCTTTTGAATTTTCCAAATCACTTATGGCAAAAGATTATTCCTCCAAAATGGCTAGTTTGTATCAAATTTGAGGTTCTTCACCTGTCTATTTTGACCTCATGCCAGAGGTCAGACAGAGATATACAAATGGGATTTAAAAGTTTTTCTTCTGTATCAAAAGCACACGCGGACATTTTGATCAGACTCGTAACAACACACTCTCAAATTTTAGAGGTGTTTGGTCTTATCCTGCATTTTGGAATAGACATCTAATTGTTTTAGAAAGTAATAGTCAAAATGCCCCTTAATTAGAGGAATTTCATTCTAAAACCACAATCACCTTTGAAAGTCTCAAATTTTGCTTACTGACCTACAGATTCAGCAGTTCAAGAGCTGAGCTTTCTACCTACTCTTGCTCATGAGTTTGCAGAAGGAGGCATCTGCCCTGAAGACAGCAAGAAGAAAGAAGCGTATACCAGGCTTTGTACAACAGGTTGGTACAACAGTGAAAATTTATTTTCTAACACCAAACTGTAAGAGAGTGTCTACACTTTTGAATTCAAAGAAATGCATGCACTTCACAAGAGCAGAAGAGGGCTTATAGGACAGATGGGCACAAATGTTTTAGCAGGGCCTGTTGCGGTAAGACAAAGGCAATGGTTTAAAACTAGAAGAGGACAGATTTAGTCCAGATATCAGAAAGCAGATTTTTATGGCAAGGGTAGTGAAACACTGAAACAGAACCACCAGAGAAGTGGTTAATGACCCATTCAAGGACATTCAAGGTGAGGCTCTAGGCAACCTGATTTAGCTGAAGATGCCCCTGCTCATTCCAGGCTGGCTGGACTAGATGACCTTTGAAGTTCCCTTCCAACCCAAACTATTCTATGATTCTATGAACAAAAAATAAGCTCAACATAGATGCAAACCTTGAAAGAGGCTTTTCTTGTTAACTCTGTATCAGATAATTGCCTTACTTCTCTGTGGGAGATAAGTTACCTGTGCCAAAAAGCTTTAAAAGTTGCATATTGTCTTGTGAAGCAATGGAAGCACCATATGACTGGAACCATCACATATCAAAAAACATCCCCTTCTCAGTGGTACAGGAGGTGTTGAAGCCCTTAGGCCTAATGGACTACAAATAGATTTCATAGCATGTTCTCACAGAGATTCAGAAGCTTTCCTGTGCTCAGCAGGCAGGAAAATCCACCCTTCACATACAGAAAAGATGTATTTTCTCGCACCAGCCACAAAGCAAAGCAGAATAGCTTTAAGCAAAGAAGTGAGAGCTGCCATTTCCCATCTCCATAACAGCATTTCCCTCAGCCCCACTCCCTACACAAAACATTAGTACTCCACCAGCAGCTCCTCTGACATGAAATAGGGAATAATAGAAATGTTTGATTGCTAAATTAAATCTCACTTCTGGTTCTTCCCCAGTGCTTTTACAGCAAGCATATGGAAGGCAGCAATGCTTGGTACCACAGCAGAGAGGAAGGAAAACAGCTTTTTGTCTTCTCAGGAAGTTTTGCATCTTTAGAACACCTGAGCCATCATCCATGGATTGTCTTTGCCTTTCTCATGCGTGGCACACAGATGCTGCACCTCTTACCCAGGGACATATCATTTTGACTATCTCAAGATTTGACAATACAAGCAACCTCTTAGGCCTTAACTTATTTCATTGGTAAACCTTGCTTCTCCTGCAGTGCTGAATGGAAAAAAAAAAAAAAATACCATGTTAGCTTTCTCTTCTGCAAGCTAAATCAGTTGCCTTGCTGTTGTCAGACAATTCTAAACAACCTCATGAACTCATACGCCTCTTCACTGGCAACTCCTATCAAATCTTAGAAATTAAGTACAGACGAAAATAGGATTTACTATTAAAACACGGGTCATAAACAGAGCTCTATATAATGTGCTCAGAGCCAGTATGAAAACTGATCCAAGGAGTCACAAAGTCTTTCTTCATCTCCGACAAGAATTATTATGGCAGGTTGTTGTGCATCGTTAAGAAGGCACTACGCTCACCTTCTCAGTTTGCTGTATTTCATCACGGGTGAATGTCATTTTGCTACAGATGTAATTCTGTAACCAGGGCCATGTCTAAACAAAACAGTGAGAAGAGATATGACACCTGTTTACAGCTGCCTGCAAGGGCAGTTTGGTCTATTACTTCTTCCACTACTGATAATGCATTGCCCATGAGACAGAGAATGAGCAGGAAAACATTTCCACCTCTTTTCTGTATCCACTAACAGGACTGGATGGAAGCAAAATAGCTAAACCTTCTCCTAGTAGCAGGGCACACATGACCCCTCCCAGAAGCACAGTTCTACCACTCAAGGAGGTAAAACACAGCCTTTAACCATTTATCGCCTCCACTGCAATCTAAGTCTGTGCCATTCAAGTGCTCGGTGCCACTTAGTTGCTGGAGAGGTTGCAAAGCTTCATGGCTACTTAAAAAAATTTAATGTAAATGTAAACCAGTGACTATTACCTAAACAATTAAATGTCAACAATTCCTTTTGATTATGATGATTGACTAATATTTGGTATGCATCACAAGAGAAATAGTCACATCGATTCATGTGTCTAAGGACACATCAAAGTAACACAAATTGTTGCTATTCCTAACTGTAAATTAATGCGAGGATTGCCACACCAGATCGCATCCAAGCTCCATGGGATATGGAATGATGATATATAAAGTGTAAGGGAACACTGGAGATACTCAGACTAATCTCTTGCATGGCAGAGAACACAGGACTCCCCTAAAATAATTCTGAATTCAGACATCAGGTCATGGCTAACCCTAATGTGTCAGAGTAATTTGTGAAAAATAACTGAATAAATGTCATACAGGTTTGATGGAACCTCTGGAGATCCTCTAGACCAATGTCCTGCTCTAAAACTGGCTGCTTAGGTCACTGACCAGGCAAGTTCTGAGCGTCTCCAGGGATGACAATCCCTGGGAACCTCTCTGGGAAACCTGTGCCAGTGTCTGCACACCCTCATGACGTCTCATTTTTCTTCTGTAATTGTGATTTTAAACTCCCATCTTTCAGCTTTGTTGCCTGTCACTCTTCTCCACTGCGTACCCCCATGGAAATCCTGGTTCCATCTGCCCTACTGGTGGGTTTACCCTACTGGTAAACACCCTGGTCAGTTTAGCTGTTGACTGCAAGAAGATACCCACAGAGGTGTCTCTCCTGCAAAGCTGAAGAGATGCAGCTTCCCTAAATTCTCCTCAGATGTCCCATGCTCCATCCCCTGACCATCCTGTTTAGGCTTCTGCTGGCCCCAGTATCAATCGCAGAGGTAACCGGTTGCCAATTTGACTTTGTGACTCTGATGGCCACATTTGAGCCTTAAGATGCAGTCCAGATCCCACCCACCTCATCACCCACCTAAGCAGACTGTCCCTCACCAGTTTGGCTCTAATAACACTATGGGAGAACATGTCAAAGACTTTCCTAAAGTCAAGGCAGACAACATCCCTTCAGCCACTGAGCCAAGTCATCTCATGACAGAAGTCAATCATGTTGGTCAGGTACAATTTATCCTTGGTAAAAGCACAAAAGTGTCTAAGGAGTGTTTATGGGAATAAAGGCGTAAGATTTGGCCTAGCTGTTCTCAATCACCACCTCACTATCCTTTTTTGCGCTAAGAAGAGGATTCCAAAAGGACTTGCTCCACAACCTCCCCAAGTATTGAGGCTGATTGGTCTGTAGTTCCCCAGGCCCTCCTTGTCCTTCTTGGTGCTGGGTGTGACACTGGCCTTTTTCTAGTCATCAGGTATCTCCCCTGATCACCACGGCTTGGAGACTTTCCTGTCTCCATCCCTGCATGCCTCAATTGTCTCCCACACCTGCTTCCAACTTCTGTTAACATCTTTTTCTGCATTTGAACAAAGTCACTGTGCTGGTGCTTTGGGGATAGTGTCAAGGAGTCCATGAAGCTGGACCAGGTCCTTGTGCCCATTTACCCTACAGGCTAATTTCCCACTGGAGCCTGACAAAATGAGCTATGAAGAAAACAAAATCTGCTCTCCTGCAGTATGAGGTAGTGATTCACTCCACCCGTCTTTCCCACTTCTCTCAGTGTTTGGAACTCCAGCATCCCAAAATCACTGCAGCCGGGGATGCCTCAGCCTTTAGATCTTCAACCAGTTCTTCCTCATTTGTTAGCAATAGCTCCAGCAGAGTATCCCCACCTTGTCAGTTCATTGATCACCTGTGTTAATACACTGTCTTCAGCACGCTCCAAAAATCTCCTGCATTGTTTGTGCTCAGACCTATTGCCCTTCTAATGGATTTTGAGCTGGCTGAAGTCCCCCATAAATAACAAGGCTTGCTGTTTTGAGGCTTCATCTGTCTAAAAGCTTCGTCTGCTTTCACTTCTTGACCAGACAGTGTGCAGCAGATGTGCCACCACACCACCTCTGCTCAGCTGCCCTCTGTTCCCGACTCTCATGCTCTGGGCCTCCTTGCTCTGTCTACAGAGAACTGCCCTTTTGAACAAAGGGGAAAGAACTTCCACTTAACTGCATCCCTTCCTACAGACATCTTTCCTATGGCAATCAAACATAAACTTTCCAATCTTCTCAGAGGATGGAGATTTCAGCCTATTCCCTAGCCATTTTTTGTTGCCTCTGAAATGTCTTTCATTTGATTGCAATACCTTTGGAAATAAATGGAAGGGCTCATCTGCCCATGTGCAGGCACCCACAGTGATTCATTTTATCCTGTGGCTGGCATCTAACACATGCCTGAGGACTCAGTCTTTACAAATACCCATTTCTTTCTTTTGTCTAGAAGAGACACTGAGTGATTGCTTTAGACTTTGACATCTTAAAAATGTTTAAGTAAGGACAGAAAAACCCCACACTGAGGAGACAGAACTGCACACAGTACCCCAGATGACTCAGTCTAAATTTACATAAATGCAGTTTCAAATTCTCCATCCCAATCCTTTTGCATCCTAAGATACCTAGGGAGAATTAGGGAAGAAAAGGGCTGTATAGAACAGGGACGTCCACAGCCAAGAGGGCAGCCAGGTACACAAACAGTTCCTCCTTAACCCTAACAAAGTTTCAAAGATTTTTCCTTGGAAAAGCTAAATGGCTCCTAGCTGAGATTCAAAAGAGTTTCAGCAGTCATGCTGTTCAAAACTTGAATGCTTAAAACTTTACATATGGAAGTTGAAGCACTGAAGAGCGTAACAGGCTCAGCTAGAAACCACTTTGCTTCTATCAGAATTTCTTCAAGTATGTCTGTCGGGTCAGGGGGCTCCTCCACACTGGTGTGCCCCGAGAAGTTGCAAAGTCCTTCCAAGTGGAATCCACACCCCTGCATGCAGGACACGCTGTGGACCTCAGCCAAGTCAGCACTGTGACGCTGAAAGTTTTAAACGCTTCAAATTTCAAGTGTTCAATCACAAACTCAGCAGATGTGTAAGACTTTAATTGCCAACTTCACTGCTGGTGATCATTCATTAATGAAAAACATTTCTTTTTTCATATTTCAACACCAATTTTAGTCAAGTCTTTGTGCTTAGGTGATTGCAGATCGCTAAGCACACACGAACAGGTGTGCATCTGGCCCATCCGAAAGAAGATAAATGGCAAAACAGTCATTTTCAGTCTGGGTATTTTTAATATTTACCCCATGATCATGTAAGCAGTGAAAAACTGTTCTCTCCCTGTCCTTCTGGTCACCAAAATATTGAATTAACGAGGTTGTAAACAAAGAATCAAGGCTCCAGCAGAAGACAAACATTTATCAACATTCCCAAGTGCCAGGTGTGGAGAGATAAGCATTGAAATTGCTGTGGCTAGGGAAAAGCAGAACTGCGAAAGAAAAGGAAGGCTTCTTTGGCATCCAGCAATGTTCTGATGATGCAGAAAGGAGGAAAACTGCCTAGCAGGTTCTGCACAACCAGCATCCCTCCCTGTCCCATTCCCAATAGCTGAAGAACGGAATGAAAGGGAACAGACAGAAATCATAAATGGAGAAGCAGAGTCACAACATAAGTTTTTAGATAAAAGCACCCACCGCTTGCAGACCTTCATGACTAGCAGCAAATTTGGTATCAAGAGAGGAAGATGCATAATCCCCAGGAGTGGACTGTTTGGGGATCCAGGGAAGGATGACTGACAGCTGGAGGCAAAACAAGCTGCCTGCAACTGCTCATGGTGATCCAGACAGGATCATGAAAGGGTGCAGCGCCTGAGCTCAGTGCCACTGGCAGATAAACCTGAGACCATTCTGCTCCCCAGTTCATACAAATTGGGGTCCTCCTCACAGAGAAATACGTGTGCACATCAGAGAATTGCCTTAATTTAATAAATAAAGTTGCGACTAAGAATTTTACCCAATACTATTTCATGGCAACAATGCAAACTCTGTGAAGAAATAAAGCAGAGCTAAATAATAATTAGAAATCGTAAGTTCTGCATCCCCAGCTGCCTTTCAGCTAGAAGAATCACAGACCTTAAGAATGGAAATGGCCTATTATATCACCTAATCTAACTCCTTGACAGTGAAGGATAAATATCTCAGGATGCTACTCCTTACAACACCAGCTGGGATCACTTTGTTAATCTTTGAATTCCAGCCATGTCTGGAATGGATAGAAGATCTGTTCTGTGCTGCAAAGAGAATGTGTTCAGCAGGTAAGAATATAACAGATTATCTATTGCTAATGCTACCTGTTCATCTTTTAATGCAACTGACATCTACTACATAAAATCACCAATGCTACTCCAGCAGATTGATAGGAAATGAAAAGCTTTATATGTTGGTCCTTCTCAAGAAATTTTTACTGATGAGATAGAAAAAGAACCAATTTCCCCAGTAGAACTGGACCTAATTTTATATGCAGCTCTGCATAGGTGTTTATCCCTTCGAAACCTGTGGACAAACCACAGATGTTTTTCGTCTTAATTTTGAAACTTAGTTTGAGAGTCGGCAAACAAACACATGTAGAAAGAATCTGGATACAAGACGGAATAATTTCTTTTACTCAAAGCAGCCTTTAACATTAGCACGAGAGGCAGAAGGAAAGAGAAGGCTTTCCACTGCATTAACATTGTTCATTTTATCAGAGCAGAGCCAAGTGCTGTGAGGCGGCCACTGGCTCTGCTCAAACAGTTTCAAATGAAGGACATTCACGCTTGTTTTGATGTAGCCATGAGGGCTCTCTGCTTCCATAGGGGCATACATTAATGAGCCTGACATTTTCATCTCCCTTATGTCTTTTTCTGTTTGCACCTGCACGCTTTGGCCAGGGGAGAGGCAGAGAAATGCAAAGCAATTTAGATCAATTTCGTGGGATTACCACTGGTGCTGCCACGCTCTGCTCTGTCAGCCAGCGGGTCAGATCTGCCTGTGGGCAAGGCTATTCCCCAGCAGGGATATGCTCACTGCTTGCAGGCAGCAAAGATGTCTGCAATGTATGAATGTTTCCAAGACATGTTTTCTCCAAGCACTGTAGGCAAGTTAAGATTTCAGCCTGGAACTGCACAAACATTAAGAAAGCCAATATTACTATGACTGGTCTAAGCATTAGATGTCAAATACTCAAACTCACACTCAATAAAATTTCATCAAGGTCAATACAATGCTGCAGGGCACTCGGGTGCAGATAATTTTTTTAATGTTTTATTTGCTGAGGCTGAATTCTCTTTGCATCAGATGTTAAACTATTGAACAAGACAAACAACCAAAACCCACTGTGATGCTCATATTGATGACATTTTCCAGAACGTTCCTCATTAAGACATCACAGCTCTATTCCAGGCCATGAAATAACAGATTGATTGACTACAGACTGCTTGTGTGACTTTCTGTATAAATGACTTTTATCTCTGTTAAGCTGAAAGATACTCAGCAAAAGTCGGGTTTAATTATACTTTCGAAAAAAAAAAAAATTATTCTGTTTGTCTGCTGAAATTAGGAATTAGAAGTTTCTCATAGAATGTGCCTTCCTTCACCATTTTCATGCTTCACACCCACATTCTTGAGAAGGATATTACTCATGTAAAGCTCATCCAGCCTGGGCTACTAAGGGAATAAGCTCATCCCAGCACTGATATGGGTATCATTTGACGTCACCTTATTTCATTCAGAAAGACAGGCAGAAGTCATTTCTACAACAGCAGAGCTTAGCTATACACAATGGGTTAATGTAAGTCATTAGAAGCTCAGAATACTTGTGCAAATTTCCGTCAACATCTTAAGCAAAAATCAATTGGCTACTTCTCCTGCTAGTGGCACCAACTTGTTAAAGGCATAAAAGTGAAGAGCAAGTAAAAGGAGTAGAATTCATGGAGACTAAGTGGTAGAGGTTTATGATGGAGACACGTTTGATATAAGCTGCTACACTGCGACTTCTCTGCCAAAACCCCAGCTCCGCTCACTGGAGGATTCACTTGCAATTAAGCAATTTGAAGTTACAGTAGTTCTGTGACATAACTAATAGCCTACACACTAACATAAATGACTGCCTTTACATTCACTTTTCCCCCACTGTCAGGGAAGGGGCTGTAGTCAAAAAAACAGTTCTTAAATTCAAACTATTTGGCGGCAGCCACTAGCACCTTCCTAAATTAAGCAGGAAAAAAATGTTCTAACTTTAACGTGTTTTCAACTGGGCCTTTAAAGAATAGGAGAAATAATTCTAAATGAACAGAAAAGTGGAACAGAAGTGATTTTCACTTAACAACAGCACATAAGAGATGTGTTATATAGGCCATTCAGAAAATAAAATCAAATGGAAGTGTTAGTCAGTTTAATGCTGTGTTACGCTGCAATTCTCATTCCAGAAAGATCGGTGCAGTGCTTAGGGGTACACAGTCTCCTCTGAATGCATGTCCAGTCACTCTCAGCTCCTTTAGGGATAGTCCATGACTCTTAGATGGGAGCAGAGTTTTCAAATCAGTGACAAATTACGTTTTTCTGATTTTGATTCTATTTTCAGTTTGGTATTGGATACAAGTCAAGGTAGAACTGGAGCAAATGTGAAAACTGCTGCAAGGAACTAGAATTCAGTAACATACTAAATTGCACTTTTAAAGAATCAAGCTATGTCATCTGGTATCAGGATACCATTCTCATACAGCAGAACTCTTAAGGGCAGAAAATATTGGTTTTATAATGAATAGCGTATAGTATCATCTTCTCTACTTATAATTAATCAAAATTTATGTCTTTGTGGGTGTAAAATTCATCCTTTAAAATGGAACACAATAACAAAGCTGGAATCAAAAGGCGAACGTATCATTAAATTTGCTTGTGATGTGCATATAATTACCGAGTTATTTCTTAAAAACAAGGTCATAAATCAATGTCCCTATTAAGTTCTTAATATTTTATTATTTGTCTCCAATAAACTGAACCCAGCCCGGTGACAAGGGCAACTGTTTGTTTTGAGAGCAGCTGGATCTGGCTCCAGATTTCTCTGATCAGAGTGCATAACCAAAGACCATTTGACGGCTCAGATGGAGGAGGACAGAGGGACATCTGTGTTCCGTCAGGAACATGACTTAGGAAGGTCTTAGAATGCATAGGAGCTGCCTTCACAATTACTCAGCTCTGTGGGAACATCACAGGGATCAAAGGCTGCGAGAGGGCAGAGGCAGTCATGGGGCAATATGCAGGGAGCGATGTTGCCAGGATCTCATGAGCCCAAGGAGTCACAAGAGCTGTGTGCAAAGCCTGGGGTTTATGGCACTGGCAGCAAAGTTTGGTCCCACAAACCATCAGATTCACACTCAGGTGCTGAGCACAGCTCCCCAACCCTACGGGCTGCAGCACCGGGCTGTGCCTCCACCGTCCCGATGTCAGTGCACTCGAGTACGCAGCAAACTGGTACTGGGGGAGGCAGCAGGGCAGCAACCTGAGGAGATGTTCAGTACATGCACAGTTAAGTTTGCTGAGAGCAGCTGTGACAAAAACGCTCCCTCTCCTTGCATTGCGGCTGCTCTGCCTCCCTGCCCGGTGCACCCTGCTTCCCCAACCTTCCCCCTGGCACAGCCTACTCACAAATGCCAACAGTGGGATATGGATGGAGGTCTCATCACCACGCACTTTTCCCCAAAATACTCAGCTGTTTTGGTGGGAGGTGAGCCCTATCATCCTCATAGTTCTGGCTCTCAAAAAAAAGAGGGTTTGTAAGTGAGCACGTTCCAGAAGTACAGTAGCAATGCTTCACCCATCCAGGCATGTCAGGAAATGTTTGCGAACCCACAGGAACACAAAATGAACCTGTGCTGATTGAGGATCAGGTCTCTACATTTTCTAGTATAACTACTGCAGGAAAAAGTCTCCAATAATCAATATAAGAGAAAAGTTGGAAAATCATATGTGCTGGAAAATGCTACAAGCTGGGAGCAAGGAGAATGGGGTGGATTTAGTGCTGCAACCTAGCAAGGTTCACTTCTTAATATTTTCCCACAGTCCCACATAAAGTAATGTTTGTGCAAAGTCACACTCAACTAAAATTAAGACCAAGATTAAAAGTGATAAAAAACGCAGTAACATATTTTCGCTGTATTTTAGTATAATATATTGCAAATACTTCATTACTGCATTTCATTCTACAGATCTCTAACAATTGGCAGTACAGCTGTACTACCTCATGAATGCATTCCCCAGCAGATACATTCCATATACATTTTTGCACTACCACTCATTAAGACACAGCCTGTTCGCACAGCATTCTTTCTGCTCTGCCCTATGGAAACCCCTCTTGGGTGTCCACTGCGCTTTTGCCCCTTGGATGCTCCTTCCTGCTCTGTTCAAGGCTCTCCACAGGCCAAGAGCAGCTCTCAGTAGCTCCTGCTACCCTTGAGAACTCTCTGCATGGTACAATAGTATTAAATAAACACACTGAACTTTTCTCCAGTAAAAACACAAAACAGTATTTTACTGAGTATTTCAATCCTAGTCATTACTGAAGGAAAGCACAAAACTACAGCTAAGTATAAACATCAGGAACCTTCATCCTTCAACTTTGAAAGTTGGGATGGGGACAAATAACTGCTACATTCATGTTTTAAGAGAAAACATTAAACCTTGCAGGCTAGATATATAGTGTATACATTAATATGCACACCAATATGTTTAAATACTTAACAGAGATCCCTATCCGTAGTATTATGGAATGAAGATCTATCACATCTATAAAAAAGTACTAGAGCTTTTTGTTTAGAAAGAACATCTGTCAGTGCTCCCTTCAGACTTGCCTTCTTATTTAACAAACATAAATGAGTCCCATTAAATCAATTTTATAGGCAAAGGGGTTTTTTTCTTCTAATTAAAGTTATTCCTGATTTATATCAGTAGATGTGAAAAATTAATCCGATCCAAAATGTTAGACATATGGCAACTTGACTTGTTGCATGAAGGCATATATTCAGTACCACAGAACTCAGTAAGAATGCACCAAAATAACAAAGCATCTGACCCGTGGTTTCTCTGAGTGAAAAATGAAAAGGCAGGGGACCTGGTTCTTTTCTTATACCAGGACTAGGACAACAAGACTTCTTTGACTTAATGACATTAATTTATTCCAAAATGTGTAAGATGGGAGTGAAGCTGTAGTTACAATGCCAAGATAAAAACGGAAATTTTAAGTAATGTGTATCACATTAAAATTTAAAAATAACCTTTTTTTTTTTTTTTTTTTGCAACAAAGGTTGCTATAATTATCTCCCAGGGAAACCATGGAAGCTGTTTGGGACATCAAAATCAAGTAAGATGAAAATTTTGCATTCTTAAACAAAATTTATCTGAGAGCAGGAAGGAAAGAGGACTTGGATCTATCAGAGTTTTACTCGTCTTAATTCAACGAGTGTGTTCCTTTCGAAAACAAACTCAACAACTAATCTGTAAAACTGTAATTGTCTTTTATAGCAGCATAATACAGGAGGTAACAGTCAAAGCTTGGAAAACACAAATACTAAGGTTATCTCAAAATACTGCACTGAACTACTTCTGAATGCTTCAAATATTTTGGGTAACACATGCTCTAATTATACCATTGCATTACTATCAAATTAAGTAGCTTCATTTTTTTTTTTATGTACTAAAACAAGACAGGTCACCTGAAATATCATCTATTAATATCAGCATTACAAGACCAGATTCCCAGAGGAGAGAGAAAAAATCAATGTGAAGGAAAAGTCTTAACTGAAACTGGATGACTATTAGCTATTTAACGCACTAACTTCTCCCATTAAACAGCTTGTCTACTTCTGTCCAGCCACTTAAATAAACTCCAAATAGAAAAGAGTATCTTAAAACCAATGCAAACTGAGAGCTGATGGTGATAAGGCTCATAAGGAATTCCCAGAGCTGCCTAACAATATGAAAAAAGATGATCTGATGCCACAATAGCAGATACAGTTGTCCTGCAGATTAAGACTACTTGTTGCAATTAATGTTTTAGGCCTTAATACATTAAACTGTCTCAGAAACCAAACAAGCCTTCAGTTGCGTCTGAAACTTCAGGAGGAAATTTTAGAGATGATCACAGATGTATGTAGAGGAGCGTGGCACAATTATAACAGAAAGGCTGGAGAAAAAGCTTCTATTTTAGACTCATCTATGAGAACAACTGAGACACTGACTTCAGTCTTACAAAGTGATACCAGCATATGTTAGGGCAGTCCCCGAGTTCCCTTCTGATTTTAACAGCATACAGACAATGGGTCACTGACTCTCAACTACAGGTGTAGCTATCCAGACAATCTTTTAAGTCGTGGATTTCAAAGTCCACTTTAAAGAAATTGATCTGTCAGGAATGCTGCGCATCCCGGAGCCATAGGGAAATCTGTTGCTGAAATATTTCCGAACACACAGCCGGAACTTTATTGTACCCTATTCAGTACAGAAAAGCCCTACAAATGTAAGAAGTTCACATCCCCTCGATGTTGAAGGAAAAATGTGCACGCCATGCATCATACAGATGTAACTTTTTATATATTGAAGAAAAAAAAAAAAAACCAAACAAAAAAAACCTTGCTAGCACAAATGATAAGCACTTTACGACTTTGTCTTCATTCAGAAAGGGACTCGGCAGAAATGATAAACCCAGCCAAAGCGGCAGCTGCGCCTAAGCGTGACTCCCGACCCGATTTCCAGCACCGGGCTGCCGGGAGCTGTACTCCCGCAGGTTTGCGGGGCTGGCAGCCGGCAGCCGGCAGCCGGAGCGGCCACGGAGAAGCA